>QDEB01061250.1:0-13502 GCA_004193795.1 Asbolus verrucosus | reverse complement strand
AACTGAGCTACAGGTCCGGGCGGTTAATCGAAAATAAGAATCTGCATTTGCCATGATTTATGATTTAAGGACGGTTCGCAAGCCCCAGTGGTCATAAACCAATTACTTTAAAGTGTCGGAAATGTCTAATCACACTTGAATGTGTATTGAAAACCACACAGATTGCTATCACTTTCTCAAGCGCTTTTTGAGCAAAAGATGGTTTAGTGCCAGCTGAAACCCTATTGATTTGTTGAAACTGACTAACTTAAACCCATCTAATTTTACAATATAATATTAACACTATAACCACTCGAATTTTTCGAAAACCAATTGGTGTTGTTCGGTGGCAGATTCCTCTAAAAGATTTGGTATTTGCTGTACAATGGCGGCCGGTGCGGTTATAGAATTGCGATTTATTCACCAAAATGGTAAAACACATCGGTCGGGACACAGTTGGGGTTGGAAAAGTTTTGTGCAGAGTTTTTCGAAAACCGATGGTGCCAGAGCCGGACCATTTAAAGCTGCGCAATATTTGTACCTCACAGATTTGGTGAGCAGGTGAAGAGACCCGTTGATGGGAACCGGTGCTATCAGAACATTTTAAAACAGCCGGTGGTGGAACAGCTGATACGTTATAATGCCAACTGATCTCGTAACATACATCAGCTGTACTTTTTTATGTCTTCAGAATTTCACAGATTGAATTATGGGACGATTTTAGAATAATTTCGACCAACGCGCCTCAAAATTACGTGTGAGTCACTTGAACTGATGCTGACACGGTTGGTAATTATAAATATAACTTTACAAAATACTGTAATTAATGTTGTGAAATATGTTGAATATATTCATCAAAGTTTCTATATTAAACAAACAAGAGAGGGCAGGTGTTTCGTGTGTTTCACGGCGCCTGTTTTAGTTTGCGGCAAAACTAACAATTGATATTAACATTTTAGTGCAATTAACCAGCTGTATTGTTTATAAATTTATTTTTGCTGTTGCGACTCATATTTAAATATACACACCTAACTGCCTTGACCATGTAATTTTAGCTTGCACCGGTCAACAGTCCATTTACTTCGAATGTTTTTCCGACAATAACAATAAGGGAAATGGATACTACGTTGTATGTAGTTACGTTTTCTCAACGTCGGTACATTCATATTTAATTGCAGCATTCAGTATTGACAAGTCGATAATATCATCAAAGCATATTAAATGGGGAAAACGTACATAAAAAGGGACAATAACCCTAAGTAGGGTGAGTCAACAAACAAGAGTACCCGCGACAGGGAAGTTAATGTCGTGCTTTCTGTGTAAAATCTAATGGAAGGCTATGGAAATTGCTCCCTTGATAACTACCATAACTAGGAATCCATTCCCACGATTGAGACCTAAACCCTTTTAATATTACAGATCACATGTTCAAATTGAGATTTAGCCAGCTTCAAGAAAATTCATTTTCCTGTTCCAGATAACACTGGAAATACAACATCGTTGGATGCGAGCCAGATTTGGCAATCGTTTTTTCCAAGGCTCCTGCAGATTTCGTGACTGCAGATTTTACATCATTTCACCTTTTTAATTTCAGAAAAAAGCAAATGAAACAAATTAGCCTCCCAGACTACCTTGAGCTGGTGTCTGGAACGCACTTATTAGACGGTGCCATTCGGCCTCGCCGCTTTGCTGATTTCCATATGCGGAGGATAAAACGCACATTCGAATTCGCCCCTCGGAACTAGTCCGATCTTTTGTGGTGTCGAAGAATGAGGACCGGTATCCTTTTTAATTTCGGTCGGGAACAACAACGGACCCGGGTCTAGGGCAAGCCAAGTCTGCGTTGCCTATCCGATTATTAAAAAAGTTTCCCACACATGAGTGTGACTAAATCATACGCGTAATGGAAATTTTGGTTGTTTGTACAACCAGTTTTATTGTCACCCACGTCCACGTTTTTTCGCGATTTAAACGAGTGATTCGACTCGAGTCTGCACAAAAAATTGATCGCAGAATCACCCACCTACGTATTCCTGAAAAATTGATTTTTAAAGAGATGGACTGAATGAAGTGGCCAAAGTTTCAGTCGAAATTATGCGACGAATAGGTGGGTGCTTCGCCCTGAAACTCGAGTCAAACAAAATTAATTTCTGGCGGAAGAGTTGTAATTAATAAAAAGATTTGTCTTCTTTATAAAAAGTTCCTTTCGGAGCAAAGCTGATTACAGTTTTCGCAGTTATGATCCCCACTTAAAAATTAACTCGACTTACGTAGAAATTCCCATTTTCCTTAATTACGAAATTTTTAAACATGCGATGGGTGAGGTTTGTGCTTTAATTGGACGTCTGGCCGAAACAGAAAAATCGTCGTAATAAGGGGTTCTAGCAGTTACAGGATCCGTTGCAACATTGATCAAAGTGGAAACCATCGAATACAGGCTCTCGGATGTAAGGGTAAAACATGCTGGTCACCCTCGTAGCCGGCGGCCAAAAACCGAAATAATTAATTGGTAAAAGTAAATAACGCCGTTAACAGAAATAAAAAACTTATTACGGTGCACCCATCATGTTAAATTTGATACAGGAACGTGAACTTTTTAAAATTAATTTCAACAATGTAGCCCCACTCATGGGGGTTGGCCGGAAAAATTTTAATGGATTTTATTTGGCTACTAATTAACAGCGAACAAGAGCTGGATAGGATCTGATATTCATAATAACAGAGGGCGTTTGCGAATGGGCATAATTTAACGGACAAAAGTTAATATCAAAATCAATTTTTAATATTCTTCGATACAATAAATGAAAATTATGGGAGTGAAAAATAGAACAAACAAAGCAACAGCAACAAAAGAAACAGAAAAAGGAAAATCTAAAATGCTGAAATTTAGTGAAAATTACTTGAATAGAATTGCAATGAAGAAAAAAAATTAAATTTTAAAATGAAAGTGATTTCGAAGGACGAATTAGAATTAAAAAAAAAACTTCTAAGAAAGTGGGGATGACAATGAACAGAAATACAACAAATAAAAAAAAGCAGCAAAAGAACAAAGACACTGTGACAAAGTCCCAACAAAAATGTGTAAACAGACCACAGAAAAAAGAATAGAAAAATCATTCATTATAGAGATAAAAATATGTGGAATACTTTTGGAAGAAAGAAGAGCAAAATCGGATTTAGAAAAGGAAAAACATAAAGGAAAAGAGGAAAATCTTTTTTTACACTTTGATTGGTATTGGATCTCGTAAGCAAAAAAAATATGAGAGGGGCTGAAAAAAGGAATAAGGGAACGTTGAGACGAAAAAATTGCAAAAAAATTGTCATTTAGAAGCGGGAGAAGGGCAGCAAAGGGGAGATCGAAGGATGCTGAAAGATCACTTTAAATGATGTTTCCAAGGATTAGTTTGCAGAAATAAAAAACACATTAATGTCATTTTGCAATTTTTGTTTACAAATATTCATAAATAACGGAATTATTCGATAATTCTAGAGCTAAGCACTTCTGGAAAACTTTTAAGTCGTTAAATCTAATCGGTTAAATTTAAACTTTATATTTTGCGCCATTAATCATTGTAATATTTCCTTGCATCAGATAATTAAATGTTTAAGATAAATTATGAAAAGGAAATTGCCAGTTACAAGAATCGATACGATATTATACACAAAAATGGTGGATGCGCCGGATTACTTGATGAAATTACACATTACATTGCCTCGGATTTCATAATTAAATGAACATCAATTTTTTACATGATTCATCTAAAAGATGCGACATAAAAAGGCTAAATTTAATTTAAGGCTGAAGGACAAGTTTCCTCTTCCGAGCAATTTACCTCTTAGCCTTCAAAACGAACTTAAGCTCACGGTCGTTGTCGTCTTCCACAGTACACTTTAAATTCCAGACCACGGTCATTTCAAATAATAAAAGCTCTTAGTAAGTCGCGATTTTAGTGCGAAAGCTCACATTTCCACATTATCATACTGCCACTCGTCGACTTAATAGCAATTTAAACTTCAAGTCTGAATTAAGCAAACGCGAAACATTAGCCGCCTAAAACGCCGAAACTCAGGTGGTATCGAAAATTCCCCCTGTGTTACAATTGATCACTCGGAAAACTCATTTTTTAGGCAGGTTCATACTATTTCCCGAAAGTGCCAGCGCGCCCCAAAGTCGGCCGAGTCGAGTCGACGCGTTTTTTCGAGAGGGGCCGTCGAATATTCGCTTGGCCAACAAGAGGGAACGCGTGGCCATGGAAACCCTCCTTCAGCTTCACCGTCATCTGTTGTATCCTGGTTCGCTTTATCATCCTTTCGAATGAGCTTTTCGTCCTGCTGGACGCACAAACTTGCACATTCCTTCCCATTACTCGGCCGTGCTTTGTGCGAAATTCGTTTATTCTCTGATAGCCATTTATGTGCTTAATGTGGTATGTAAATTGCGGTAGATGCGCCCATGACCGCTTAGTTTAAGGGCCCTAAATGGGCGCGGATTTCGGAAGACAGGCGCGCAATATATGACAACATTTGTTTTTTCCCAACACATGAGAAAACACAAAATGCGTATAAAAGAAACAAAGAAAATTCGAGTGCAACAACCGCTGTCGGTTAGCGATGTTGTCATTCTCGCAGAGTTACCAGCAGAAATAATGAACACAAAGCCCTAAGATTTAAGGTTCAACCCCTCAAATTACACTAGATGGTAATTTCGAGCTAAATTAAGCAGTAAGTAGCACTGTCTTGTAGGCATACAAGAAATTACTCATAAATGCTGGGGCCTCCCCTTCGCCCTCCCAGCCGAGCCCACTCTTCAGCATGTGACGAAGGACCATAATAATAATAATGTAATTACGGATTTCTCAGCCATTCCGCATTCCGAGGCGCCTTACAGTTTTCGTTTGTGATAAAATTGAATTTCGGCAATAATTCATCGAATGGGAAACTTTCAAGGTCAACGATCGCTGAGAGGAGCTTTAATCAAAATATTGGTACGAAAACGTTCTGGAGTGTTGTGTTGATTAGAATAGGAATAGTCGGAAGAGGGAGCAACGACAGCGGTAGACAGAGCCACCCCACTGCAAAGCCACCCCCGGCCAAAGCAGCCCCAGACCGAGCAACCCCAGAGCAAACCCGGCTGCAGCGTCGTCATGGGAACCGCTCCCCTGCTGCAACACGGCGAGACTTTTCATTAAACTGTTGTCTGAATTATATGTTGGAAAAGTGCCATTTAAAGCATCCCGGTCGTGACACTTTGGAGGTCTTTGCATACACCTTTCGGGGTGCTGTTGCCGATTCGGGTCCGTGAGACTCGCCCGGATCAAAACAGGACCATTCTTCACCGGATGAAGTTAAATTGGCCGATTTTGATTTATGATGTTATTATCATAGCGAGAGATTTCTTTTCTCAGTTTGTGATGAAAACATAACTACGCTATAATGAGGCTAATTTTTCATCAAACACCGACGCAGGGGTTAATTTGATACATTTTTTATTAAGTAAACAGTCAGCGATATTAACGCTAAAATCGACGGTAAACGCAGCGCTCATTCGTTATATTATTTACTGTCTGTTATTTCATCCAGTGAAAAGAGATTTGCTTAATTACGCCTCATCATAGTCAATTTGTCCAAAAGTACTTCCAAGATTTAATAATTTACCAAGTTATACCCAAATTATCCATTTACTCATTGTCAGTATATTTATAAACCGGTTCCCGTTATCCAGCACAAGGTTTCTTTGAAATGTCTGACACTCTAGAAAAATAACGTATACCGTAGCACGGTTAAACGAATTGAAAATATCTACAAAAATAGTTAAAGAGTGTCTGTACATTTTTTTTCAATAAATCACCTAGCCTTCGAGATAACGTAATTTGTCGCTACATAGGTCGAATTTTGACGTTAACTTTTTAAAATTTCCAATACTAATGACAACATAAAATTGCATGAGCCTCAAAATTAATTATAACAATAGTAGCCCCCTGTGTCAAATATTTTGATGAAAATGTAAATGTACGGAATCATTTTAGAGAATAAAACTGACCTTATCTTATTCTTGAAGAATGAAGACAGTTTCACACGATAAAGGGTTTTGATGGACCTGAATCATAAAACACAATGTTGCGACGTGCCAGAAAGAATATACTCGTAGGCCTTCTGTCCTTGGTGCTAACATAATTTGATGTGAAATTTTGTTCTAATCCACCTTCTGTTCAAGTTGTCTTCCATTTGACATTTCAGTGGACTGTTTGTTTATTTTCAAGTGCGTAATGATTATTTACAAACAGTGACATTGTAAAAGTCACTAGGAAGAATTAATAATACAACAATCATGTGAAACGTCCCAATTCGGTGGTAGATAATGGATGAAATGCATCATTGCACTGAAATGGGAAAGGCGCAGCTGTCAGCAGTCAATGACCGTTTCGGAGCGTTCGTGATGTATTTTTCTTCCCTTCAGTGATTAGATTGTCAATAACAAATTCAGACCATTCGGTGGCACGAGAGGTGGTTAGAAAGCTCGTCTTTGTTGCTTGCTGACCGTCCCAGAAGCTGGAATCAGCAGAACAATATTAATGATAAAAACTCTCAGAAAGCCCGGAATGGAACCGGAGGGACTTTTTGCGGCTCCTTCTTCCGGGTCCCACGACGGTTCTATATCAGAGGGTTTGAAACTGGTCCCTCCTCATAAATTCTAAAAGTGGGGAAGTTTATTTTCAAGGGGCCGACGATTTAAGGTTTGAATTTCAGGCGAAATATTAATAAAACGCGCCAAATTGGTTTGCAGCGAACCTAATCCCTTCCCCATGAGCTTCAATTACCGTTTTCGTGTAAACAGTAAATAATGGCCATCCACTTCATGGCTGCAGAACGACATTTAATGATTGTCTTCAACCATCATCTGTCATGCTTACTTCTTCAAACATCACCTGCCCTTTCGACTGACTAATCTGATTTCGTATAATATTATAATAAATTACGTCAGCATATTATGAAAGGGTCGCAGGCACGTGCCCTGCTCCCCTTACTAAGGGTCGCTATAAAATATCCTTCCTGCCTTCCTTAAATCACATTCTTAAGGCGAATGTTTGCTTAAAGATAAAAAGTGAATTAACCGAAAAAATAAGGGAAGATTTACGAACAAAACACGGCGTATTCGCTCCGATTTTAATAACAATCTACTGAACAAGCATTCACACCCCTATTGTTCTGGAGAAGTCTTATCAACAGTAAGTATATGGGTGCAGGTTGACCATTTCGACGGGATTGAGGCTATTTCAGTACGAAGTAGGCAACACCTTCTCGTTTTTTCGAAACAAATTCTAGAATCTGTTTCTCTACTCGGCAGTTTCTTTATTATTATGGATTTTTCTTTTATTAGAAAAACGATTTAATATTATACTCATGTTCATTATAAGAACATCTGGCAAAAAATTAATGATGTGCTAATGCTCATTCAGAGTCTTTTTGTGTAATCTAAAATTGGTTTTTAAGTGAAATACTTGTCTTTTGTTATTTGTATTTTGTATCGGTCGACAATGCGGGCAAGTAAGCTTCTTTGGAAGGTCTCAACTAAATTGCTTGTATGTCAGTTTACGCTGAGCCTCAAGCAGGTTATTATATTATAACGTATATCATTTTAAACTGGTATTTATGAGAAAAGACTATTATAAAACAACTTAAGGAAGCGGTACAAATGGCGAAAACATTCATAAGAAAATACTTACAGATATTGGAAACAAGTCAACTGTGACATCTGCGATAATGAAGTTCTGACTTTTGTAAATATTTAAAAAAAAATTGCTGATAACAACGGGTCGAGAAATTTATAATTTTACCGCCCACACTAATAAAATCAGGAACAGAAATAGCACAAAAATTTAATTTCAGAAGAAAAGAAAGAAATAATGGGACAAAGGAAACTGTAAAAGACAAAAAACAGTGTAGGTCAACGATAATGGCAATAACAAAAGTACAGTATAAAAGAGGCAAAATGGCTTAAATAGATGACAATGGTGTTTTATGTTTAGCCTCGAATATTCATACTAAATAACATTTAGATGAGGGAGAAAACCAGCAAAGAATGCTGAAAGATCGTTTTAATTCCAGGTTAGTTCTTCTCTAAACGCTCTTTCAAACTAAAAAAACTTGATGTTATTTTCAGTTAAACCAAAAACATGCGAATATTTTTCAATTTTTGTCTATAAATCCCCAAAAACACAACTTTTAAGTTGCTAAACCACATCAGTTAAATTTGAATATTATATTTTGTGTCATTAATCATCGTAATATTTGAATACAATTTTCGTGATATTTTGATTCGTCAGTTTCTGAAATTATAGATACAGTCAGCAGCGACTAAAATACTAAACATCTACGATTTTGATTCGCAGTAGAAACATCCATTTTATTCCCAGTGTTGATGAAACATGGAAGATACGGACCGTCGTATCTTTCATTAGAATATAATATTCTCGATTCTTGAGTCATTTATTTACGTTAAGTAGATGCAAGTACACTTTGAATTTTTCATTTAAACGTAGCATCTTTGTTAATTATTTATAGCGAGTGAGATTACAGCTGTTGGCCATTCCTCGTTTCCTGATTTCTTCATTTTGGGAACTTGCCAACCGCCTCTCTACAGACTTTCTTCCCACCATGACGCACATTTTTCTCTTTTCAAAGTTATTTGGTTCCAACTGTTTTATTTTAGCCCATTTAACTTCAACTTTTTGACAAAAACGAAAAAAACGTCGTTTTCATGTATCAGTAAATATACCCGTACTTCCCTATCATCGCAAAAACAACTTCCATCCATTCTGACTACTTCTTGCGGAAATATAAATCAATCAATTTATTTATGTTAATGTATTTCGGCCTCCTAGAGAGAGATTAAGTCAACTGCATTTTTTTTTTTGAAAAGACTCGTTTTACACAAGTACACATGCAACTTTTGACATGAGATTTCAAGTGCAGGAACGCTAAAAACAGAAGCAGCTGGATATTAAGCCTTAAATCTACTTCATTGTTGCTCCATTTTATTTCAATCGCTGCAAGCTTTGACTCGAAATGTGTGAAGGAGCTAAACGGTTTTTTTCAGTTTTTGAGGTGCCGCGGGGATGAATTGAGTTCTTTCGATCCGACGTTAAATAAGACAAAGACGGAATACAAATACATTTTTATTATCATAATTATATATTTTACTAGATATATAATATACCTATAATGTAATGTTTTACGGGTGTTTGATAAAATAAATGAAGTAATATAATGGTATAGCAACATTTATTATATGTATTTAGTATGTAGAAAGATAATATTAAGTAGAGAATATATATTTCCGAAAAACGTGTACTCGTACAAAATACTGACTGCATAACATGTATATGTTAATGCTACGTATATTTATCAATAGTTATTAAAATATATATGGGGAGGTTATAACATGATCAGGAAACATTCTTACATTCACTTTTAATTCTTATTGACATCCTCACAATTAACAACCAATATGACGTCAAAGTGTTTCCGAACTGAGTCCATCGCGGGGCGGGGTGCGCACCTCCCGACTATGGCCAACAGACTCGGGAGCACCCAGACGTGTACAACTCATGGGAATACACACCATGAACACTCACATATAAAATATTTCACATCGAGAACACGTTCAGTGGAACTCTGAATATTGATCGAAAATAACGAATATGGATTAAAAAATATCTCCTGCAAAAATATGAATTTTCAGTATACTTTAAGCAAAATTTCTTTGAGAAACGCCAAGGCCATAAAGGTCCCGTAGTTCAGATTAGAAATACAAAACAATCCTAATTTGAAGTACAGCAGATACAAAAGATCCCTTCGTAAATTTTTTAATTTTTTTTTTGTCTTGTTTTGGATAGATTATCTTGACGCACTTTAAAACATCGTTTAATATGAAAATATATAAATTTCCAAGCGGCTACAGGGATATATAATTATTATTGGTGTGATTACATGGTGCGCATTATTTCTTAGGGTACGAACCTAGTGGATTGGAAAATTAAAGTTTACTTACTTCTCATGCAAGAGACTACGTATTTAATGAAACCCTGATGTTAGACTACTTTCTATGTTGGATATGCAAAATACAAGAAATACACCGATCGAAACGTGACGTACCTCTGAAATCGACGTTAATAATAGTTTTTTTTGTCTTACGCAGATATTATTGCTAGAAACGTGAATATGAGTCGTTCCCGAGGTACGAAACGTCGGAAATAATGATATTTGAGGATGAAATAAGAATAAGAAGTACAGTTATGTATTGGTCACCGAGAATTATTATTTTAAGTTTATTGTTATGCAGTATAAGTTTACACATAAAATTTTGTTGGCGGTGGATGATCTGAAATTTCATGTTCAGCAGTGGCAGACAACCTATCTTTTATTGCTTTGGAAGTCTAGGTACGATAACGATAAAGTTATACTGTCACAACAATATAGTAACTTCACACTTTGGCACCAGAATTACAATAATAATATAAAACTTTTTAGAATCCATATTTTATCGATGTTTGTTGACGAATGATCCCCAATATATAGTTATTGTTATTTTAATGCAAATGTGCCATTGCTATTACAATAGTCAATACGAAACGTATTCGGTACGGATTTTGTAAAATAAAGCAACAATGATAACACAACTTACACAAAGCAATTTAGCGTTCGGCTAGTTTTCGCTACGAATTAATTTCATTGGTATACGTATTTAAATATATTGTGATAGAAACCGTATCTAAATATTTCTTCTATGATTTCATTATAACTGGAAAAATATGCACACTCCACACTTATTTATTTTTTTGACGTTTTTCAGACCTTATCGCTGCAGGTGATTCTCTATAATGTGAATAAATCAACACAAACACAACAAAAAAAATCTTATACTGTATTATAAGTATAGGAGATTTTTTTTTTTAATTTTCTATTATTCCGAAATAACATTTAAGTCAGTCTTACGAATCACAGTGAAGCTTTGATATGATCAAATTATTGTGCTCGGTAACATTAATATTCTTAAGCAGCCTGCCTTCGTCGCTTTTAACACGCGGCAGCTTCTTATAATATGGAATGTAATATTGGATACTTGTACTAACATAACGAGTCAACTTAAAAACACAGTAACATACACTCTCTCTTCGACAAAAAAAATTGTGCTTAATTTTTTTACATCGTTCGATGACAGTTCCAGCCGACAGCGATAAAGTCTCTTTTTTGTTTCAACGGAAAACCTTATAGAAAAGGACAAATCTAACCAGAATTTATAATAGTACGTTCAAACAACTCGCACACATTCAATAATATAGAAATACTTTTAACATTTTGCAGCTATATAATAATTTAGTATATAGTTTATATATTTATTATAAATGCTGAGCGGGTGACAGCCTGGGTCGTAAGTTACTCCTGTACGGCTTTGTAACGCTCTACTCTAAGCTACATTATTAAAAAGTAGATAAATAGATAGCATTTAAAATACTAGTTATTTCGTTACCTTATTGCTTTGAGTTACCATTAGAAGACAAACTTTTGATATCAACGTGTGCTTTGATATCATGGGGCTGCGACATGAATTTCGGTTTGTCGTTCGTAAACTTGAGGAAATGTTGAAAATTTGGAAATCGTTTTTCTTTATTTTTTTTTTGTAAATATTCGTAAACAACCCGATGAAATCACGTAACAGTTGAACCTGCGACCCCAAGCTAATGTCTTACAGGAGGCTACAAAAAGATATATCTTAATATAAATATTTTTCATTTACTTCATATTACAATATAAATACCGTTTTGTTTTTTATTTATTTTTTTTCTAAAAACATCTATATGTATTTTCTTATTTCTATTTCAAAAATTACTTTTATATATATAATAATTATGAAATATAGATATTATTACTTAAATATCGTAGTTAGGCCTGTATATTAAGTGTTTAAAAATATGCTAATATACAGAGTGATTTGCAATTTATACGTGTCGCAGTCAAATTGTGAACGATGAAGCTGCCCCCGCGAGGGAGCAGCGGCTGATGAATATGCAGATAAACATACCTAATAATAATATTATTGCAGCGACAAAGCCGTGCGATTGGACCGGCCGAGTTCTGAGCAAAGCCCTGGAACCGCAAAGAACTCTCGCCCCCCAACCGACAGCTCCCAGATTATTCGAATACACATGAAACACATCAAAACACAGCGATGAAAATGCCAATTAGCCTATCTAAATTTGAATATACCCAAAGTCTTACATGTATACGGAACGCAACTCGAAAACTGAACGTCAACGAAGATTTGTCTCTAAAAAGTTTGGATGATTTCCGGGCGGGAAGACTTTTATTAAAACCATCGGTTGCTGCAGCACCTTAAAAGTCGTGCCCAAGAGAACGGACGCCTTAATCGATCCTAGACAGCACAATTCACATTATCTAATAATAATTATTTATCAAAAAACCAGCTAGAGGGGCGCCGGCGCCGTTCTGCATCCCGAAAAGTTATCGCTTTCAATCATTCTTCATTTTTGAGCAGATTATATTATACACAACTCGTTAAATGTCATTTAAAGTTGCTACGTCTACGTTCACGCGTACTAAAATATTCTTATATGCGATTATAAGATTATTAAAATATAAAACGCGATTTCTTCTATAATAAAATGTATGTATAATATTAAATTGTGCCTCGTGAGCTACTTCTAGACTCTACAGTACTCACTAACATGCAAGAGATGATGAACAACACCAAACGACACAAATGATCATGCGGGGAACACAACATAGCGGTGGCTTGCGAGTTCGAAACAAAAATAAAAACAAAATAAAATATAAATCACGAAATTTTTATTACAATATTTGGTAGCATTAATTTATAAAAAAAAATCATTACCTTAAATAACATTTGCTAGTTTTCCGAGGACGAACCAAAACAGCTGGCGTGGTTTAGTCTTATATAGATTAATATTTAAATAATATGAATACCACACCGGGTCCTTGGCTGTCCTTCGGACGACGACCAAACAAGCGAAATTTCCTTAAGCGTAGGTCAGTCGCTTCAATAAAAATCGTACTAATTTATAAATTTCTAAATAGAAAACACATTTATACATTTCTTATTCAAAAATCAATAAAAAATTACAAAAGAAATCACTTCGAGGATTGTTTATACAATTAAAATATCAATATAAATATAATTCAATCGAAAACTAATTAAACTATTTCAAACAGTCACTCTGCACACATCTGTGGACATGAACTTGTACTAACATTCATATTTAAATATCTTCGCAAAAATATGTAAAAAAATAAAATAATAATTGTAATAATAATAATAATAATATGGTTTTAATAGCTATAAAACAACAACTTATTTACAGTGTACGTATAAACAAACTAAGTCGTCGGGGGACACCCGCGCTTACCGATCAACGCAGACCTGAGGGCTGAACCGTAAGAAGGTAATAATAATAATAATAATAATAATAATAATAATATATATA
>QDEB01061246.1:0-12786 GCA_004193795.1 Asbolus verrucosus | reverse complement strand
AAAAAAAGGCGCTATCATATAAATGTCAAGATTTTTCCAGCGATTTCTCCAATATTATTTTAACAGTGATAGATTCTACAAAATAAGCGAAAATCGGAAAAGATCAAATACTTCACTTTTTTATTTTTGATTATCTTTGACAATATAGATTCGTAAATATATACAAAGTAACTACTTTGCAAACGATTGATGTCTTCTTTGTTGCCTGTTGGCGTGGAAATGGTATCAAAAAGTGTCAAAGAGTTTGTCGGACTTTATTGCGGTTCTTAAATTGTAATTAAAGTGGTAATTTAATAAATTGTTTTTTTCGTGCGACGACAATGAGAGGCAAATTCAAGCAGGTGCAGTGCAGAACGGTAAATAATCGGTCAGTTCTGTCCATTTCCTGACCCCCCATCTGACAGTTTCAGGATCTGATGCATCGTTATTGCTTATGAAAATGCAATTACACGGTCGAACGGACACGCGGCTTGAATTCACCCAGAACCGTATATAAATAAACCATTGATACAAATTGCTTTTATTCAGGCATCAAATTTGCATCATAATAACGGCGCGTGGAGCTTCATGTATTAATATGCATTAGATCAGAGTTAATTATTCGGTCATTACAGAATGCAACTGTCGAAGATTTTTCGGAAAATACCAGGTATAAATGGTGCGCATGCCGTTTTACATAATGAAAATCACGAACAAGCGATCCGGTCGGTTTTATTGTCGGCTGTAAAATAACAAAGAGTTCTTTATTAGTTTGATCAATTAGACCATAAATCCAATTGAAAGGTCATTGTGACCAATAAAAGGCAATTTGTTGATACCAGGAGCGGACGGGAACAAACAACACTGGCCGTTTATCGCCGAATGAATCTAACTTTTAAGTGTCGGGGGGGTCGTAAAAGTCTAAATTTAATTTTTATGTTTGATTATAAGAGCTCGCACTAAAAACGCTAGTGCGAAAATCGCTCGACAACTCGACGTAATTACGAGCAGTCAATCTTACTTGTAAATAAATTGATGGATTAAAGTTGGGATGTGGAACGGCGGCAACACCTTGCCTCGTATCGTCCGCAATGACTGCCATCGAATTTACATTTATATAGCTTATTCGAAATTTAAACTTAATCTATAAGACATTACATGGCAATTTTATTACTCCGTTAAATGACTTGGAAAGCAATGTTATCAACTGTGCGCATTGTTTAGTAACAGAAAAATAACCGACGATAAAGATGGGCTCCATCTCCCATTTCAGCCTTCTTTTTACACCCGTACCATGGATATTACAAGATTCTAATTCATCTCAGCGTTATGACTAGTAATTAATTAACAGTAATATGGTAGTTTGAAAAGAAATGTGTGATTCAAAAAAACATTCGCTCAATGTTTCTTTCACTTTTTAGACTGTCAAAGCAATGGGCTTTTGTCTCTTTCAAGTTTATACATCTTTCTGTTTGTCTATCCATTTTATCAAAACTTCCACAATATTTTCCTTTCATTTACCTTGATTTCTCTTTTCTTCAACTAGCCAAACCTGAATAAAATTTTAGCTCTTTATGAATATTTGTTTATACATTTTTCACCTTACTCACTTTTTTTTCAACTTACCTTACTTTTGCTAATGATACCTAATGAGGTAATTAATATGAACAACTATCAGTAGTTTATAATAAAAGGTCGTGTTACAATAAAGGATAGGTGTCGCCTTTTGAAAACTATAAAACTAAAATAACACTTAACTCGTAAATCTTACTACAAATCTGCAAAAAATTATGCTGATCGAAAATATATACTACGCCAGATTTGATGGATGGACAACAAAAAAGACACCAACAATTAGCTCACAATGTATCGGTAACACAGTATTGTTAAAATTTTCTTCAGCTAATGCAGTCTTCAAGAAATATTATTTCTACAAATTTATTTTTCTTAAATTGAAAGAGCCAACCTTTGAGTTTATACATTCGAAACCTTACTCCATTTTCAAAGTTGTTACCTGTTTGGTAAGCACCTACCTACCACAATTGATAAAACCTCCAAGACCGTTGCCGAGCTTCCGAATGAGTGGTGAAATCTTTTCTCTGGAATATTATGAAAAGATTACAATATAATAAATAACATTAATCATGTCGGTTTGGCAAGTTTACTACTCGATTTGTATTTAAAACAAAATGGCGGTAATCACTTTAACAACAATTAAAAAACACGCACAAACATTTCCACCTGTATGTTTATGAATTGCTTATTAGATAATTTAATACGTATAAGGAAATAAAATCTTTAAGTGTATTTATTCATTATCCCGAAAAATTTTAGAAAACTTTATTGATTTCGGGATAAAAAACATTATATTACAATATCTATTGGAGTGAAATGAATACTATTCCGGATAAAAATCTTTCTTTTGAAGAAAAATATATAGATCTTTGTAACAATTTACATGCTAAAATCATCAAATATAGCTTCTACAAATTCACACAAAGTCAATACAGTCGACCAATCTTAACTTAAGTATGAAACAATAACTGCATATTTTGAAGAGGTTGTATTTAGTGTGCATATTGAAATTACCTGAATAGAATTTCAATTTCAGCTGATTCCAAGATTTTTTTGGATTACTCATTTGATAACCTCGTAAATATTATTAATTTCATTTAACTTTATTATTAAACTTAATAGCCTGATAATCTTCAACTTCATCCATTTGCCTTAAAATTGTCCAATTCCTAATAATCTTAATATCAGTTTTTTATTATTTTTTTTTGCTTTCGTACCCATGATTTATCTCCATTTTTACACTTTCGTTCTTTTACCTTTTAAGAGATAGTTTTCCTTACTTTTATATCTTTATTTTCAGAATCAACATCCTTAATTTAATTCATAAAATGTTAACCAACTTTGATGCTTTCGTCATCCTTGTTCAACGCCTTATTTTATTACAGAAGTATTACTCATCTTTCCATTATCACGTAGGTACTTTTATTACTTTTTACAACTCCCTACTCACAAAATCATGAATTTTTTACATTCATTCAACTTTAACCTACTATTTGATCTGACCTGCACATGCCAACCTAAAGCTCAATTATTGGACATCAAATATCAAAAATCTAAAATCACTTTCAAAAGTGATGCACTACCTAATTATTCCTACTGCAGTTTTACGAATTTTTTTCTTCTTTGCTTTTTTACTTTTTAGATGAGCTACGACATCGTCTAAAGGTAGCTCGGGATAAGACATTACAGGAGAAAATTGACCAGCTAATTAACAACATTACCACGCACGGCAATACAACGCATTATTAAAGTATTTTCTTTAGTGGTTGTTCTTTTGACTCCAAAATTGAATCATTTTCTCTGTATCATCATATCAATATCTCATATAGGTTTCAACCTTTTTTCTGGGTGGTGCATTACTTTTTAAAGTGAATATAGTTATATTGGTTTTTACCCCAAAACAAAGGAACATTTCATTGTCAAAGAAATATATAAAAATTCATGACTTACAGAAAGAATACATTATTGACAACTGCTATAATCCATGTGATTAATCGCATTTATTTATTATATGAACTGGTTTTTGAAATTTATTGGATCAACCCTGTCGGGCTTCTCGCAATCCAATTTGTCCCAAGTTTTTAATATCTGTAGGGTGGCGCGTTCATAACAACAACCCATATCTAATATGTAATCAGTCTAGGTGGTGGTCGGTCCCAGAACTAGTCAACTCGAGTCTCTTTGGGATTAAAGTCGGCCATTGGAAAAGCACGCATCAAATCAGAGCGACGTATATTGGATTTTTTGAGCGTGTTTGATTCACGTTACATGTTTAATTCGTAGGAGGGTGTCCCGGGCGATTATTTCCAGGACTATCGCACACATTTTCACGGTCCCAAAAACTCACCGCATATAATCAACAGGAATCGATGATTAGAATCGGCTCGTCAACTGTAATGCAATATTCTGCTCGTGTGTCGTACAGACGGCCGACGCAACCACCGTGAAATCATTTCAGCTCCCATTTACTTTCATCGCTGCCTTTTGTTCGGAATTATTCGACCAAGTTTAATTAGATTTGTTTAGAATTGCATCCTGAGATGGCACACCTTAAATTCCAACATCAAAAAACTATTTACTATTAAAGGATCGCCAGGAGAAATAAAACATTTAAAACATTTCAATTAAATCATGTTATATTCACAGTCACTAATGTTTTGTTGCTTTGAATTTATTTAATGACTCGAAGAAAGGATTAATTTAGACTGAATATGCGAAACTTGAAAAATAAACGTGTATTGCTGGTTGCATAACAAATTGTACCGAAGTTAATTAAATGTGTATGCAATCAACAATACACTCCGCGAAAGTAAAGAATTTTAATTGAATTCCACTTAGTTTGCTTTCGTAACATTAACCATTTTGGTCTAATCTGGCAATGTGCACAAAAAATTCCCATTAAATTTAATGGGCGGGCGCCTCCCGAAAAAGCTCCAGTAATTAAATATTAAGATTTACGATAACCTCGAGTGACGTTTTGAAAAATTGAATTTGTTCCAGGCTGGCCCCCGGGCTGCAGCAGACGCAGCTATCTCAGCAGATTCCGGCCAGCAGCAACTCACTGCAAGGGGGACCGCAACAGTCGCCCTTGGTGATGCCGGTGTTCCCTCTACGACCGGCCCAGTCGGCCCATCCTCCTCATTACTCTCCGTACTCCCCGTCCAGGTTCCACATTGACAAGCGATGTCAGCACCGGTGCTCCTGGAAGTGTCTCAGCATCGGCCTGATCCTTTTGGCTGTCGCTCTAACCGCCATGCTGGCGTATTTTGCAGGTACCTGGCGGAGGGCAAATATGGGGTCTTTGTTCCCGCCGTGATTTGTTGTAACGTGCCACATTGTAAATTTCAGGGATTGCGCGACCTGTTTTATATCTAAACATAATCGTTAAATGGGTACATTGTATGTTCTATATTGCAAATATTGGCGTGGTAGCGTGCACTGTTCTCGGTAATATCGGAACAATTCGGTTTTATGTCCGGAGATGATGGGAAATCGGGCATAAATATTAATGGGGCGGTGCAACAAGTCACGATTTAATTGCAAAAAAATCCATCAATTTTTGAGCTTGAGGCTTTATGTTAATGCGGTGTAAAGAGACCTGTTTGCGGACGCCGATCGATATGGGCGCAGCCCTCACAGGGGTTGTTTCGTTTAAATCGCACTTTTTTATCATATATTCGAATAACCCACTTATTAACAATGATTTGCAAAATACAACAGCAGAAATGAAACAGCTCGGTTTTAATTTCATGGTTTAATCGTATTACCTATTATTTTTATTCTCTTTGTTTTTTTTCCGATATCCTTCCAAATATCATTTTCACTTTCATTTATTCTCTTGGTTGCTGTTTGTGTTATCCGAGTAGTTTCCATCATAATATTTCCATATATTACACGTTATAAATAATTAAGTAATATTACACGATATTAGGAAAACCTTTGTGCCAATATTAGGCACACAGTTTATTGATCCACAACAATTTTTCCCTTCCCACAAGACAAATGGCAAATTGAAGATTTTCTTTAATCATTTGCGCAGTTTGTAAAATATTCGGTAAATGGACAAAATTATTCTATTTTTTTTTATAAATGACAGAAATTAAGGTTAGGCATGCGCTGTCAAATAAACTTTACAAGACAATTTAGCAGGCTTTTTGTAACATAGTAAATTAAACTGTATGTATACAAAATTAAACTGTCGGACTAATTTCTATTTTTCTGTTGAACTATATGCCTAGGCGTAGAGTAGGATTAGTTCAACTCTAACTAGATTAAATTGAAAACGATCATCGAAATAACAGAGAACTTAAAAAACAGCGCAGATAACTATAACCCAAAATAATAAGGTAGAACTTGAATCACAATGTATGGCATTCTACAACATACATGACGTAATGAACTATAAGCAAATTCAGGTCTATAAAAACATTTTTTTAGTGTCAAACCGACATCACATAATAGAGTAATTTATATTTCACGCGATGAAATATTTTTGTACATTTAATTTGGACATATGTTACTTAAGTGGTCAATCGGATTAAAGTTTGTTGAAAATGTAAGTCATATTCTAAACTCTGGATTCAGCTGCTTCATAAATTTGGAATGCTAAATGATTTCTTCATTTTGACAAATATAATATTGTAGTTCATAAAACTGCGTTCTCCATAGGTTATTTTAATAAAAATATAAGCTAATTTACTGCTTATATCATTCGTGTATTATAGAAAACTGTATTCAAATTGGCCACGAAGTTTCCAAGATACTTATCACAAAATTAACATCAAGAAACCAATCAATATCAAACAAAAGTCAAAGTAAAAATTAAAAAATCAATGGTTTAATGAAACGCAAGCCGTATCGCAAACATTTTCAAAATTAAATAGGCCAAACGTTAAGAAATTCCAACAGACAAACCTATAGACCGACAGATAGATCGGCAGAATTTAGTCTTGTATACTCTACTCAGAAATTAATAGATAACGCTATATTTTGTATTTGTAATTAACAAAAGCAATATTTCTCTTTTCAGATATATTAAATAAAATATAAATAAAAAATGCTGAAAAAAAATGTTGAAATCACAGATTGTTTTTTTTTGAGAACTTTTCATAACTATTTGTAAACTTTCTTAATTTCAGTAACTGAAAATTGGTCTAAAAATTAAAGAAGCCATTATTCTTCATAAAAAAGAAAATATTTGATAGTTCACAGTTCCTAGAAATTATCATCAAACTAATATTGCAATTTCTTTTTAGTTACCTCTTACAGAATAATTTTTCGAATATTTTCAGCAAAAAGGGTTAACAGTGGATCATAGCTTATCATTACATTAGTAGGCAACCGATATTTGATTATATGTATAAGCAAAAAAAAACCTTTTCCTTAACTCGAAATCTACAAAATTTATTGAATCTGACAAAAACTAGAATAATCAGATTTGATTGTTAAAAATGACAAATAGTTAATAGTCATAGAATGCTTTCTATTATTCAGCTAGATTAGCCAGATAAATATTACTCGTTGTAAAACTAATTTTTGGAAACTGGAGTAAACTCCAGCTGCTTTTACAGTGACAGATGATATCGAAGAAGGATATGTAAGAACCGAGGGAAAAGATTTATTTAATTTAATCATTGGTTTATTATCTCACAAAGTAAGAATTTGAGTTACTATATCGACTTTTACATTTTTGATGGATTCGTTGATAACAAAAATATTTTAAAAATCAATTTGGAACATGATCATTTTAAGATTTCTCAAAATGTCATTCTTTTTGTGATATCAACCTTTCAGACAAAATGCGAAATATGTCTGTATACTGTAAAATTTTGATACATATTTCAAAGATTTACTAAAAATTATTTTCTTCAATTTTCAACTATCAAAAATTTGAAAAACGTACGGATAATAATTAGTACAAAATTTACCTGTGGTAAGACAAAAACTAGTTATATTAAAGAGATGATGAGCTACCGCTAGTGCAATATATATTACTATTATATATGTATTCCGCATACTCCAGAAGTCCATTATACTTAGAAAATACAAAAATCGCTTACGCTGGTTTTCAGATTAGGTCTTCCGAAATACGGAAACAAGTATGAAAACTCTAAAAAAATCCTTTTAAACGAAAGTGGGATCGTAACTGCAATTACTTTAGTATAAAATATTTGAAAATTCAAAATCATAATATCTTCTAAGATTTTTGAAATATAATAATTAATAATTCTTTAGATACACTACTCACTTAACAGACACCAGTTAATCAGAGTCCAAAACAATATTCGCAGAAACATTTTTGTTCTGGTTGTTTTAAAAACTAACTAATTTTTGAACACTATCGTCATGTTCGATATATTAGGAATTTTACCGAAGAAACTATTTGCCAACTTATTTCGTGTAATTATTGCTACAATATGCCCCTATAAGTGAGTTTGTTTCATATATTTGCTAACAAAATGTATCACCCACCTTAATATCGTTTCCTACTGATTACTTCAAATAACATGGAGTTCTGTTAATTATTTAATTAATTATAAATTTTATTGGAGGTAACTTCAATCACGAGAAGTTTATTGAAATCAACAAACAGAAGCAAATCAAAACCGCCAGTTTACTTTCTGTATATTAATTAAATAAAAAATGTCATTTCAGTGTTTATTCAACCCTTAAAAACACTCGTCGATGCGACTGTAAATTTATAACATTGTAATTTGCAGTAAAATTAAACCTCAAATCTCTTCCAACTTTTTATGAATCTGTGCATTGTTGTATTGTTATTAATGTTGACAATAACAATAAAACCAGTAAAAATGACAGACGCACCGGTTGCATGTTTCCGCTAAACGAACGGATTACAATTCAGTTTGAAATGTTACAAAAAACGTGCGATTTAAACTCCAGATCCTTTTAAAAAAAAAATAATAATAAATTTAGGGTGCGTGACAAGTTTGGTGTCTCGAATTTGTACAATATGGCACGGTAAGTTAACGGGCGTCACTTAGCCGAACCCATTAAAACTACATGGAAGCCGTTTACGCAGTAATGTTCGCTGTAACAGTGATCACTCAACTTTGTTGCAGCTGTCAGCTCGATGAAACCCAATATGGATTCATCAAATTGCATATTGGTGCAAGACGTGAAAGACGTGACGCACGACCAAATGACACAAGGGTCCGTATCGACGCAAATGCCGACCGAAGGTAATCCGTCCGCGAGCGGAGGCAGCGGGACTAAAATTTGCGAATTTATTGCAGAATCCCTCCCGACGAGCACTGCGGAGCATTCGAGCGCCACGACGCAGCACAGCTCCCTGCAGCCGCCGCAACAGCGCAGCCAACCGCAGACGCAATGGCCGCCGCTTCCATTGCTGGAGCAGAGGGAACTGAACACGCTGCACACCGTCACAATACCACCATATCAATTCTGGAATTCCGAATTCCGGAACAAACAGCCGGCATTTATCCGATTTAATTTCACACTGCCTTGGGGCGCCAACTTTGCCGTGTTCGGTCGGCGAAACGTCGCCCCCAGCGTCACACAGTACGATTTCGTGGAGTTCATTAAAGGAGGTCGTCTGGATCACAGGCTGAGGCGCAAGAGAGACACCGACGCCGACGGAGACGACCGCGACGACGACGATCGGGAGCGGGAATTTAAATTCGCTTATGAGAGCAGGAACGCGCACAGGACCGACGTGCTGGACAGCATTTCCAGCTCGTACGAGGGCACTAGAAAGATTCTGGCCGATTCGGAGCCCAAGGGACCCTTCTACGTGCCTCATAATATAAAAATAAACTACCCCGAAGATCTGTCCACGGATCTGCCTCACCCCACTTTGGATCTGGGTTTGGCCATCGACGAGCACGTGATTTCGAAGCGGGAGGCCGATATGGAGCCCATGCTCGTGAACGTCAGCCTTCTACAATACTTGGACACGGGCCGCTGGTTCCTGTCGGTCTATAACGACGAGCTGCAGCCGCACAGCGTATCTTTGATCATCTCCGAAGCCGAAGGTGTCAGCACGAACTGCCTCAACGACTGTTCGGGTCGCGGATCCTGCTACCTGGGCAAGTGCGATTGCATAGACGGCTTTCAAGGGATCGACTGTTCTAAGAGTGAGTATTTACTTTATCTACCGCTCTGTTCCCAATTCCATTACGAAGCTCTCGGACAAACAGACCCGCCATTAATAACGGCTCCGGTTGACGACGCATCGATCGCTTTAAAACTTCCTCAACCTCCTCTCTTTTCGCAGGTATTTGTCCCGTCCTCTGTTCCGGACACGGACAATACGGCGGAGGATTATGCCACTGCGAGGAGGGTTGGAAGGGTGCGGAATGCGATATTCCCGAGAGCGACTGCAGAGTCGCCGACTGTTCCGGACACGGACAGTGCGTCAGGGGATCCTGTCACTGCAAACCCGGATGGAAGGGAGAAACCTGCGACGAACCGGACTGCGAAGATCCCACCTGCTCGGAACACGGAGCCTGCGTCCACGGTCAGTGTTACTGCAAAGCCGGATGGAAAGGCGGCCGATGCGACATCATCGACGAGCAGGTCCACAAATGCCTGCCCACTTGCTCGGACCACGGCGTCTACGACTTGGAAGCGGCCAAATGTATTTGCAACCGCCACTGGACCGGCCCCGACTGCTCCCAAGGTGCGGAAATTCCCATATTGTTTTTAGATTTTCCACCGCCGCCAACCGAATGCCAATCCGACCATGAGATGAAAAAAGTTTCTCGGGGTCATTAAGCAACATAAAAACATCCAGCTGGCGTTCGCCGCCCCGAACTTCTTTTTCTCACCCTCTCCGTCGACTTTTACGACGACACATTATATTGAACAGGCCATCGAATAGGCGGTGTTAAGGCACCTTAATGTCTTTATGGTTTTCCCTAAATACATTGCCATTATTCCGAGTGATATTGCCCTCTTCCGTTCCAGCCCTCTGCAATTTGGACTGCGGCCCTCACGGTCGTTGTGATTCGGGCAAGTGTCGGTGCGATGCAGGATGGACAGGGCCGCGCTGCGAACAGCTGCCCTGCGATCCTAGATGTCAGGAACACGGACAGTGCAGGAACGGCACTTGTGTCTGCTCACAGGGATGGAACGGACGCCACTGCACCCTGCGTAAGTAACCACAGACGATTTGGAACCCTTTTCGCGAGGATTATGTGTTTGCGCTCGAGAACTAATTTACTTATCGCACACAGCTTCCGCATTCCTAGACGCGCGTGGAGATTAATATGTTCTCCACGAACAACTATCAACGGGTTTCGTGATATTTTGCCACGAAACGAGTGCCACTTTCACTGTGAAATGTGGTGATAATCACTTTCGTAGTCTAGGATAAAATGACAGCGCAACAGCAAATTGTCGACGGTTTCTAACCGGCGGAAAATCTGTTGTTGATGTCCTTATTTCTTTTTTCACAGCCGGATGCGAAAACGGATGTTCGGGGCATGGCCAATGCACTTTGGAGGAAGGTTCCTACAAATGCGTCTGCATCCAAGGATGGGCGGGCTCCGACTGCAGCATCCCCTTGGAGATGAATTGCAATGACGACGCGGATAACGACCACGGTAAAATTTTGTTTCATTCATAAATTTTTCTTACTACTAACAGTCCTCAGTCATAATTTTCCAACCAGACGTTTGATTAAATCACGTTATGTGACAAGTCAGTCAGTATCTCCAAAAGGTTCAAAATGATTTTTTCTTCAGAAAAAGTCAAATCAAAATACATAAGCAAAGAACTAAGGTTGAAATAAATTTCCGTAGTAAAACCATGGAAAATATTTTTTTCATTCTATATCAACATCATCGTAACATAATATAGATTACATTCGTATAATGGCGGTATCGGAATTTAATACTTTCTAGTTCTGACAACTGGTCCAGATAAGTCTTAAATCTAGTTCAGTTACCTTTTTTTTTTCTTGCGCTATCTTTTGTTATCCAAATCCAGGCAGTCAGACCGTATTTGTCTTCTTGTTATTGATCCACTGAAAACAAAAGTCATGTTGCATTTTAGGTTATATCATCAAATTTTATTAAATCAATTTACTTCAGCGACAGTAAAAGCTTTGCTTACCCTCCATATCACATGGTGAACAAAATTCATAATCAGAGAACTCTGTGCCTCCTTTTTTGTGACGAATATTGTTACTTCTAAAATTCCTTATACATTGTGAAATTAATGAAGCATTTTTATTTTTTATTTCATTTATTCGATTAAATTAAGCATTAATTAAATTGTTCAAACTCATCGGAAATCAAGTAAAATAAACTTAACTTCTAGAGGATGTTAAGCCATGACTGCATTTTTTTGTTATTCATTCGTCAAATTAATTGACTACATAATAATTCTTGCGTTGTTCCTGGTATAAAACTGGATCAGAATCACCTTAAGAAATACATTGGATTTGTCTGTGTTTTGCTCTCTTAAGACTTTTTTCAACACTTTAATTGATATAAAAATGACATGTTTTAATTTATAGGAGCTGTTACAAGTTATTTTTTAAATTTACTGTGTATAGATGAGGTAATGGAATTATTTACTATCCATTCTACCTATAAATTGAAAAGTATTTTCTTCTATAAAATTTAACAACCGAACTTTAAGATGATACCATTTGGGGCAAGTTGTTACAATGTAACAACTTAGCCCATTGAATATAAATTGAAAAATCGAACTTTTACAAAATTTAACACAGTAATTCCGCATCTAAAACTCCGAGCCTGATAAAGCCTTACTCTCACACTAAAATACTATCTGCAATTTTGATAACTGTGAAAAAAGTTTTAAGAAAGATTAGAAAAACAGAAAAGGAGTGATATAAAATAGCAAGAAAACAAAAGAAAATATTTAAAACTGTGTGATGGAAATTTAGCCGATGGGAGCAATACGCAAAATACTACAATAGCGTCATATTTTTGTCTGTATTAACTGTAATTTCAAATTATTTAATAATAACGTTAATCTTCATGGAAACATGATTTTGTTGCTTTATGTTTTCAGTTCCGTTGTTAACAATCTGCACATAAATATGGCAAAATAGTACATTATAAACTAAAGTAGAGAAGACGACTATTATAGTTTTATTGAGAATCAAAACATCATTACCAAAATTGAGTAGTACGAGTAGGTAGCCTGCATTTCAATAAAGTTATTCCTTTGTTTTATGAATGACAGATAAATATTGTAAAATTTATCTAGTTCAATCCT
>QDEB01061245.1:0-11338 GCA_004193795.1 Asbolus verrucosus | reverse complement strand
ACAAAGAATCCGTACACAAAATTTGAACTCGATAGGTCAAACCGTTCTCACGCTATCGGTGTGATGTCCTAGAGGACGAGCGAGCGAGCGAGTCACATGGACAAGATCAATAGCGCTCCTCGCTAATACTCGTGCGTTAAAATACAGCAGCAGCGGAAACAAAATGAACAGAAGCAATATGGAATCTGGAACTTAAAAATTATGAACACAACAAAGTAAAAAATGAGAGAGTGGAAGTATAAGAATTACTAACGAAAGTCAGTAAGTATAAAATATTTAAAAATATATACAAAAAAAAATATATCAAGAAAATCAAGTTGACGGCAAAATGTAGATCTGGAAAAGAAGAAAGCATGAATGAATGAAAGGAAGAGGAATTAACTGAATTAATTTTGTAAGTTACTTTTCAATTTTATTTTCTATTACTGTTTCAAAATAATATATGAATACATATGGAAGATTTTGCCATTTCATCATTTCATAAATTTGAATTTAAATATTCAGGAAAGACTACAAACAAGGTAGAATAAAAATTGATGGTTGAGGGCAATTTGGGACGATAACAATTTTAGAAGAGATTTTATGCAAATTGAGGAAGGAATTCATAGCTACGAGGGCTTATTACCACGGTTTATCGTTCTTTACATGAAATTTGTTACAAATTTTATTATCGCGTCCAACAACTTTTATATCGATGACTAGTTGCGAACAGGAAACGTTAATTAAAAGAGGAAAAATATTGCAAATTATGCCGTCTGAAATTTAGCTTTCAAAATAATGTCACCACATTTATGCGAATCTATAAGCAGCTGAGCAAGTCATCTTCGCATCACTGAAGCGTTACTTGCAGTTATTTACCTACATATTTTTCGCCGGTAATTAATGCAACGTTTGCTTTCCTTGGACGCATCAGTAGCCGCAGTAAAACGGTTATGCTACATTAACGAACTCGTAAATAATACGCAAATTACACGGAATAATCTCCCATTAACACATTCATAATAAACATGGCTCTGCACCTTCCCACAGCTAAAATATTATCCATCTGTTGGCTCAGTCGTATTTCTCGTAACAGGTGATTTCGACATTTTTTTCGTTTTTACCAGAGTTTTCAGTTCTAGTTCGACCAGAACCTATTACATATACATATTATTAGGACATTAATTAGAATTGACGCTACCTAACCAGTTTTCACTTTTCGCTGTCTTACTGCACCTGTATTAATTTTATTCACAATCAACTACGGTGCTCAGGAAATGTTTACCTGAAATCCCGTCTAATTATAGGTCTAAAAGCATCGATAATATTATTTTCAATCTGCCTTAGTGAACATAATTTGAAATGTTTGTTGCCTGCTCTCCTTGTTAATTTCTTCGTTAACTGCATGTTTCGCCACAGTCTTGTTCGGTGGAATGTCACAGGAAGTGCCACACCTCGCATCTTGCAGATTTCGGACGGTAAGTGGCAGATAAAACGCAATATCTTCCTTGGTGATACGATCGATAATTTTTTCGATCACTTGTTAGATTTGAGAAGAGATCGTGAGCCCAAGAATTGGCTGTAATTGGAATGTTGAATCGAATTTCGAAATGAACAATTCGGTTTAATTTTTATAAAAGGTTATTCTTCCCCTCCGTGCGAAGCGATGATCTTCTAAGATAAAAACAAGATCTGTTAAAATATCTTTCAAAATATTTTTATCGTGCGACAGACAGCTCATGCGGAATAAATGGTTGCTCAAAACCGTGTTTTGACAGCTTAACTCACACACGCAGCTTGACTTTAACATCGTGTACCATTGAAATATACATTAGAGATATGTATTTTAAATGTTCTGCAATGAATCAGCTCGATCCAGTGGAAGAAAAATTTTTGCAAAATCTTCGATAAAATACTTCACTTTCGAATCTCGAAAAAATTATAGAGTATTGACCCCAAAGCACATTGCATATTGAAATATTACACAATGTGGAGAATTCCGGTATCATCGAAGGCATTAAATAACGTCGATAACAGGTGGTTGATGATTTCGACAAAAAACTGATTTCTACATCTGCACCTAATCATTCGGATGCTGACCTATTTTGTGGGTTAACCTACCTAGGTCAGCAACATTTTAATTATTTGTGGATGATCTGCATAAAAACTCGTTCGGTGCAATGTAAATGTAAAGAAGAAGAATGTAAATGCAGTTAAAATTGTATCAGCAACCTGTTTTCGGTTCGGTTTTGTCCAAATGTTCTTTTTAATATCCTTGTTTTTATTGATCAGTCAAATTGTCAAAGGACATTTTTGGAGATTTTTTAATTCTCTTGTCCTGAAAGTACCGCGCTGTTTTTTGCAGAAAGTGTTCACATGGCAATAAAATACATGCATAACGCCAAGATTGTGTCGATACGTAATTTTTGCCATATGGTCTGTGGAAGGACTAATTTAAGAAAAAGTTACTTCATGGCTAGGTGAAATTTTTTCGATAGTAACTTATAATTAATGATTTCCGCAGTTATATAATGGGCGCCCTTTAGGTACTATTTTTACTGCTTCTTTTTATAGCATCGTAAAAATTTAAATTTATTTATTGTTATTCCATTGGGTCTTCTATATGAACGCTCCAAACCTGCTTTACCAGTCTAGAACTATTAATTTTGCCACGTGCTTCACTGATTGCATATTTACAATATAATAATTCTGTTTTGTCAATATTTCATCATATTTTCATACATCTTTGCTGTACTGTTAAAGGTCTTCTTGTTGAATAAATTTTATTGGGAATACATGAATACATTAATACTAAAAAAGAGAAGGATATATTCGGATGATTATCTTTTCTTATAATTATAACAATTAAACCAATTTATTAGAGTTTCTTTTGCTTTAGGTAGAAATTTGATGAATGATGTCAAATCTTAATCATTCTTCACTTTTTCTAAACATTTCTTCAAATAGGAAAGAAATATCATCGTTCATCAAAATTTGTCAGAATTAATACACAACTCTGTGTATTGTCAAAAACACAATTACCAATGCAATTTTTATTTAATTGTAATAAGCTACATACAAGATCAAATACTTTCAATAAATACACAAATTAATTGAAAATTTTATTTTACGTGTTAATTTTTTTTAAGTAACACTATAATTTTTCTTTTATATGTTTAGTAAACATATTTATTCACTTTACGACTAACATATTTTCAATGTTTTATAGATTATTTAAAAGGCAAAAAATATGTAAATAGGAGACCGATCAATTATACAAGCTACAGTTTTCCTGAAATTCAAAAGCGTATCTTTAAAGAATTAAATTTAAGCTACAAATAATTATGGCTCAAAACGGAAAATCCGAAAAATCTGACTAAAAAAAGTCAAGCTATATCTATCATTATACTAAAGTCATAACAAGGGGATAACAGTTGACAATAATATAAACAAATTCCTTCTCTCTTTCAACAAAACATGATTCAAAATTTATTGTTTCTCGTTTTAATTATTATTTATCGTTTTGAATCAAATTGTGAAGTTTAGATAACAAATTTTTAATAAGATGCAGTTTTAATGAAAATCGATCAACGTTGGGTACAGTCCTAAAAGAGATTTTGTGCATTAAAAATGTCAGAAGAAATCCAATTGTTCTATTTCAAAAACATGTTAACTATTGCTTTCGAAAAGATATAAAAAGAAAAAAAATGTTTAAAACCATTGAACTCTATCTGTATGTACCTACTCTGTATATATACGTTTTGTTTTTTGTTTCTCTACTCTTTATGCAATTTTATACAATTTAGGTTCACACCTATCCATTTCCTTTCATTTTAAAATTTATTCTCATTTTTTTTATTTCTTGTTTTCACAATTTCGCTAATTTTTTTCAATAAAGCTTTTGCTTATTGTAAATGTTCTCTTTTTTGATAATTTTCTTTTCTTTTTATGGTTCCATGTCACTGCTAACATATTTCTATTTGTTTTGATTTATCTAATATTGTTTCTTCAATGCGACATTTTGTATTTTTAAAATCCGAAAAACACCGGTCACAGAAAATTGGACATTATAAATGAAAAAAACGATAAAGTTGAGTACATTATTCATAGCTTTTCTCGAGTCAAAACTAGGTAAATCTCAGGTGTATCAGTCAAAATAATGACTTTTAAGCATTTTTAAATCCTTGACAATAATTTCGAAAATTGCTGTAATCGTAGCTTGTGCAGGATTGCAGCACATTTTAATAGTATACACTTAACTCGATTTGAAAACGATGGTATGGAACCGCAGAGGTTAATGCAAGAATTTTTTGACGGTTGCAGCTAGATAAATATCTACGTGTGCACAGATACTGTATATAGATCGATAATTATTATAACTGAGTCACATTTTAATTGAAATCGTGGGTCGTCTGCCTCCATAATTAGATATGCAAAATGAATTTCTGTTGAATAATGTATAATATGCAATAACAAAAAGATCTGAAATTGACGCCCAATTCAAGTACTTGCACATACAGCAGAATCATAAATAATCCAAGAAATTTCCTGCCTGTAAATATTTGCGATCATTGCAACACAAATTCATTATACACGCAATATAATTGATTTATATTATTTTGCACAACATGAATCGACGTCCATGTACAGATTAAAATCAATAAAGTGATAAATCTTGCACCTTGTGACTCAGCGAAATTCGCGTGATAAAATGCACTTTTTAAAACAATTATCGGGAAAGCATTGTTTATTGGTCGAATTATTCAATTAAATGCAGCGGCGTTCGTTATTTACGAACGACGTAAAAATGCATCAGGAGTGGGATCTGATAAAATACAACGTGAAAGTGTTCTCCCTTATAAGCACTTGTTTCATGCTCTCGCAGAATTTATGGTGACATCTAGCGTGGGAGTCAATTAAGTCTCCTCTTCGATGATGCATAAATTTAGATCGTTTGCATACGACAGATGTCTATGAAGCGCCGAGATTAAGATGTAATTCTTGCACTTCATGTAACCGAGCACTGAAAATTAACGCTGTTTCAGTGGGAGTCGTCACCAATTCCACAATTATAGATCATATCTATAACTTTTATTATAAGTACCGTTTTTATATATATTTTTAATGACATTCTAATTAATTGGAGGTTTTTTATTGGCAATCGGTTGACATTGCCTTGTTTGGATTTTTTAATTAGACACTGTGTGCGTCCGTCGAAATTGAATATAAAAAATTAATGGAAAATCTGCTCCGGCCGCTCAAAAAAAGACGATTTTAAGTGTTTAAGGTTGCGATGCTAATCTCGTGAAGTTGCGACACAAGGATTACATAGTAAAAACAAATTACGTTAACTAGATATTAAACAAATTGGTTCACAAAAACCTGGTTAACTGATTAAAGAACTGTCAAGTCATCGAAGCTAAGCGCAGCAAAAATCAATAGAGATTATGGTTTCCAATAAGAAACAGGAAAGTGTTGATGATGGGCTCAGTCATGCAGTTATGCGGTTTTTCTTTAATTAAAACGCTGTTGGCGGTGGATCAGCTGCCACAAACAAGATACAAAATGATAGTGAAGTTAAAGCGACTGTTTAAAATCAGTCTGAATGTTGCATATACATTATTATTATGTATTACAATCTGGAACTGGACGACTTCGACGAACCACTGACTCCGAAAGTAATTACTTGAAGGACAGGTTTGCCACAGTTTGAATTTTATTCTTACTGTCTTCCTCCCCATGGGAAATGGAATTTTTCTGAAGATTTTTTCAGTGGACAGGCAGAAACATGTTGCTTGTAGTTCAGTCCTAATCCATTGTTTCTTGACAAGTATTTTGTAATTAATTTCTTTATGTCAGATATTCAATTGTGTTATGACGTATGTGGTATTATCATTAATCTTTACGTCTTAAATATCACAAGATATCTATTGATATTCAATTTTACGCTTTATTCGCTTTTTCAATCAAAATATGTGCATTATTAAAAAAGATAAATGGTATACTGTAACATTAAAATTTTGTTAATAAATGTGCAATAAATTGAGTTATATTTCGACTTTATATATAATTAGATATAATAGCACTAATGTTTCATTTCTGAGTTCGATTATTATTTTCACTGAAAATCCGAAGGTTTTTGTTTCTTTTACATACTAGTCTGTCTAAAATCACAAATGTAAGTTTTTTATTAAATAAGCTGTTTGACACCAAAGTAGTTAATATTATATCTATTTATTTTATTGGAAACTAATGAACCATTTACATTAAAATAAGTTATTTATAAACAAGTTAAGTGTCTCCATCCGAAATGAGCCCATAATTTTTGAATTTAAATTATGTAACGCCAACCATTCAACACCGGTGTGTCCTCATAAATTATTAATCCGTCGAAATATTTTCTATTAGCGTCATTACATGCATGCTTTTCTCAAAAAAATAAAATTCACGAATTTTATCTCAAGCTCTTGATTTGATTTCCACGTTTGAAATTTATATGAGCATTAATTCACGGTTGCTATTTCGATTTTAACAGGGAGTTGTAAATTATGATCATTTTATGTATATGCATTCGATTATTTCGCTTCGACAGAATATAATGTGTCTGGCAAATGTAAAAATAACTTTTTTTGAAAAAGTACGTGTTATGTTGTTGCAAAAATAGAAATCTCTTTTTTTATGCAGTGATTTATATTACTGATGTTTAAAAATTCATGTAAATCCTTGAATAATCAGCTCCTTCCTGAATCCTGCCTATAAATAACAAGATAAAATTTCACACTTGCCCATGACTATTTATTGGTTTCGGATTTCACAAAACGCCATTAAAAACCATCAGCCTTATGTGAATTACACCGAATGTCAATGAATTTATTTAATTTTTATTTGTAAAATTACAACTTTAGTAAATTAGTGATAAAATCGTGGGTTAAGTAACTGTAATAAAACACAAAAATGCGCATTTTTAGGACAAATGTTGAATTGCCATTTTTTTTTCTACAAAATTATTTAAATATGCCTACCAAATGTTTATGTGCGTACTCATACATATTTCATTATCTTCAATATAAAAGTTTAAAAACTCCTTACAGCATATGTGCATCCATAAAAAAAAATTGATTATGTCACAGATAGATAAATTTTTTGTTTACATCAAATTTATTTTTATATTTTCCTTTAAAGGACAACGTAGATATAAAACTGATTGTAACTGTATATCTGAGAATAACAATAAAATTTACAAAATTTTGATGTGGGTATAGCTTCGCAATAAAAAAATTCTACCCGTTACCCACACAAATGTCGCATTTATTATTTACTATCGGAAATACCCAAAATTTTTCCAGTTATGTATCAAATTTATTAATTTCGATATGTGGATCCATTGTCTTCCTGTCTGTTTCGGCAAGGAGCAAAAACGGGGCGTAATTAACATAAATTTACTTCAGTAACTAACATTTCGGCCTTGACAAATATACATTTGATGTTTTAAATGTTAATTGTTAAAACTTTATCTGATTGCAACCACAAGTTTTTGCTTAAAAAATGAGCCTGGCATTTATTAAACGAAGGTTCATTAATTATAACATCATTTTGCAACCATTTAAGTAAGTAATATCTTAAGTAATAATTTAAGTAAGTAATAACCTCAAAATTTGAAGATAATCAACATAAAGGATTGGGTAAATGCATTTTTAATTACAACTAATAAGCGAAAAATTCTGAAACGGTCCTTTTAATAATTATTCATTTTAGAAAATAACGATTTAAATGAAAATTGCATTTTACATGTTCTTGTTTATAAGAACAAATATTTATTATTTTCAGAGAATATTTCTTAGAAAAATGACGAAAAATAATGTTTACTTTTCTTGCAAAATGATGACTTTAGAAGATTGTTTCAGGAAATTTTGTGCAGCAAAGTCTCTTTCTTCTACTTGTTTCGCAATACCTTTTTTAATTTTAATGCTACATCTTAAAGAACAAAAATATGAAATAATCGTGCTACATTCACACTCGGTATGTGTAGGTACATTTTTTTAAGTCGCCCTACACTAACAGATCGAATATTCAAGCATGACTTTCGCTGAAATTGAATCTGGCAGGCAGCTCGACATATGAAAAATATTTTTTGATGGATTCCTCTCGTTCTCCATTTTGAAAATGTGCTGTTTTATAGAGAATTAAACGAAAATTATGCCCATATTTTTCTTCTAATTTTACAAGTATGAATTGATAATAAAATGTACTTTTAAAGTATAAATTTAACTACAACAAGAAAATATTAATATCATCTTATACATCATGAATACATCAAATAAAAGCTTATGTTATAACGATTACAATTACAAGCGTAATTTCGAAATTGTGGTTTGAATATTTCTGGGAACATTAATTTAAAAACTTAGTACATTTATGATTATCCTCATTATTCAATATTTCATAGCTATTATACATGAGTTTAAAAAAAAATGGGTCTTTCATTTATAGCGTTGTTCAAGTTCATAACAGTAAATTGGGAAAAAAAATTGAGTTTTCAAACCGTCCTAATTTAAAGTGGCGTCACATCCATATAGGATACGTAAATCACGAAGATTTAAACAATCCATATTTTTACCCAAAAAGGAAATCTATTACAATAATACAATAAAATAAGGTCATGATGTTTCATATTTTTACTCCATTTTTGCCACATTCGCCTAGTGGGGTACGATTAAATTAGCAAAAATTAACATTTTAAAATTTTTTGGCAATTTTGAAAGAGTCAACTGTTTAAAGAAATCACAACAAAGTGTTTAAAAATTGATTTGTTTTCCGGTAAGAAACAAGACAAAAAAACAACACCACAAAAAATTAGTAACCGGAATCGCATCAGGAAAGACCAACATGAAAAGGACGGAGAGTAAGGATATAAATTCTACAGACTTTTATTGAGAACAACCTTGTTGATTTTTTGTTGTACGCCTAAGTTCGAATCTTTTACCATTCTTAGCAAATAACAGTTTCGGAAGATGATTTTTTAAAATATTTTTTAGCACACGATTCGGCACAGATTCGATAAACTACAATTTCCGTTTTTTATAGAGCGATTCGACACCTTGACATCCCTGTTTAATGCACGCTTGATACCTTCATAAACCTGTTATTTAAAAAATTAAGCCAAAAACGTGCCCTATTATTAAATTACAGCATTTTTCAGTACTCGTGATCGCTCAAAATTCGATCTAACACATTCTAAACTTTACTTCGATGTCCGTTATTACGGCGTGATTTATACATTATACTTAATTACACAACGTGTTATAACACCTCCTCTTCACACCACCTGCTACAACGTGTTACCGACTTTTTCACAGTCTAGACGCCGGCCAGTGTTGGCTATCAAAACAGAATTAGCTCCGTCGGCCGCATTATCATTGTCGCTAAATTAGCAGAAAGGTCACTATCTGACAAATTATCTCTTTTTCCCTGCATACAATGGATCGGTTGCGCTAAACGACAATATTTGGCAATAGCACCCCAGCTGGTAGATTTATTGTGTGGCGACCTTGATAGGACCCGAACTAAAGTAGAGCAAGAATGAGTTTACAACAATTAATTTCGAATTTTGCTCATGTAAATGGGCTTTCGCCTCGATATCGTCGATCATGCCCGGACTGTCTTAATTAAGTTTGATATTTAAGGAGCTGATATCAGATTTGTGACAGAGTCGGGTTCCAATTTGCAATTTTGACAGGAGGAGGCGCCGGTCCTTTCCTGCTGCGAAGACCTTGTGACAGTTATCCAGTGTGTCGCCGAATAAAATTGCATAAAACGGCACCCACGTCAAATACAGTTCACCTACACGCAGCTTACACATGTATTTGTCTTGTAGCGATGATAATCGGTGAACGGCATTCAAAGTTTTTATGAAAATTCCGAGTAAGGTCAGCAAGGCCACCCGCGTTTATTTATAATCGTAACTAATTCGCAGTTATTACAGAAAACATTCAGTTATGTAGTCGGATCGGCTTAAATTTAATTATCTTCATGCAGGTGATTATTAGTTAAACTGCTGACTTTTATAGACCCATTTGATATTGACCATCGCGGTACTGCTTCGACGGCGAGGAAAAGCTTCAAGGCTGCTGCTCTTATGCAAATTATGTAACTGTTTCTTTCTCATAGATAAATCGTTACTTGTTGGCCGACAGTGCGAAAAATTGTTAAATTACATAATTCCCATCTTGGGCGCGCACCATTAGCGGAACAACCGATCGTAATCGGCACACACGGCCCCTTTAAGTACCACTTTAATTGAACTGGTGTTTATAGACCTATATGTCATCGGAGATAAAGCGTACCACACAAGCTGGCGGCACTCCGATGTGGCGAAAGATTTCGAACAAAAAGTCTGCAGAATGCCCAGCAGCTCCCAATTGGTTTCGCATTTAGGTCGCCGGAGGCTCGCAAAGATCAAGGAAGAAAGCAGAAATGTCCCACAAGGAACAACAACTTCTTCCGAGTAATCACCTGATCGTTACCCTCATTAAAACACGCCGACGCACCAGTTTTAAATGTTGGCATTGTTGCGGCCGGCCCTGTATTTACATGTTCTTTTTTTATCTGTCTCATAAACAGTGGGCAATTCCTACAAATTGTAATTGCATTTAGAAATGATTTCCGGGTGTTTCGTATTTTGTAAAAGGCCACATGTAACAAACTCACTAAAAAATCTTTAATCTATTTTTTTTTCCTAAAAAAGTAACCATGTTAGCACTTTTTTATATATTTGTGTCTCTAAATGACTTATTTTCCACATGAATATTACCTAGCAACAATTTTTTTAATGGTCAGTAGGTCAAAAATGCAAAATTTTTCTCAATCAAATTGCCTAACAGCAAATGCTATTTCATTTCATTTCAAATATCAGCTGATCAGTTCCAAAAAAATCATAATTATTTGACTGTTTTTAGTCGTTTATCATTACTTTTGACTTCACATTAAAAATCTTATTTTAAAGAATTTTAAATTCGTTATCAAAACACCACGCTCTGTTTCAAACTCGAATTTTGTGATTATTATTGTGATGAATACATACAGTTTAGAGGAACGTCAAGTTCTTTTTTTATTCTTGTAAAAATGATGTATTAATAAAAATATTTTGACAAAAAGCCGAAATTACTCTAATTTAGATTTTTAAAAGTGAAACTCTTGCAACATCTATTCAAGAAGATGTTAAAAGGTCTGCATTTTTCTGCTTCTCAAGGCTAAAAACACAAGCTAAACTCTATTTTCTTCTTTGTTTTTTATTTATTGAACCATAAATTATAGTACGAAGAGACTAAAATATTTACCGTTTAATTACTTTGAATATTCC
>QDEB01061235.1:0-15097 GCA_004193795.1 Asbolus verrucosus | reverse complement strand
AAAATTGTACAATCCATATTTTTTCAAAACTGAAAAGTCCATTGAAATTCTCTTCAAAAGTATGCAGATAAAAAATATTTTTTCCACTTGCTGGAAAGTATCTTTTATTAAGCAATAAAGATTTAAATGCTTTACTCGGCTCGTAAAATCTCCGCTTTATAGCTTAGTTATTCTTTCTTATTCAAACACTTAACAACTACTTTTCCAATTTTTTAACAATACGTTGGCCGATCTGCCTCCGTCTGCTTTTTAAGAGCTCAGATAAAGTAGCGTTGATAAGGGGTGAAATATAAAGAAGCGATATAAATTTAAATTGGAACAGTATTATTCGAGGAACAAGATAACAAATGTAGGAAAAACATTTTCAAATTGGGGCCAATGATCGAAAAAACCTTAAACGACCGCCATTAAAGTGGACAGATGAGGTAGAAAATAACAAAAAAGGGTGCAGAACTGAAACAGGTTTATTCTTGGCTGGAATTCTTCTTTCCGCATTTTCAAGTGGGAAATTCCCTCTTTGTCGTGCATCGCAGACAACTTCGTTGGGTAAATTTCATTCCGTTCCAGACATAAACGAAGGTAAGTGTTGGTGAGTAGTTGAAGAGCTGGGGCAATTTTATTAGCCTTTCTTTACAATGCAAATGTTACAATGCATAAATAATGTTTCGATAATGTACACAAATGAGAGGAAACTCGGCGATATATTGAAAAAAAAGAAACCCTTGAAAAATGCTTGTTCCATCATCTTCGAAACTTGAACTTGGTTTTCTTAAGCATAATGATAATAGCAGTCGAGGAATATAATTTTCATACTTCGAAACTTTTATGAAAACAATGTTGGTTTATGTTTGATTTTCTGGCAGATGCCATACTGAACTTACCATGAGTCTTACGCTTGACGAAATAACAAATTTTAATGATGGAAATCTGTTGAAGTTTATGTATTCTAAGTTATTATCGATGTAGTAAGTTCCAGAATCGTTTTGATAAAGGTAATTCAAGAAAAGTTTTAAAGGACATTAAATTTGTTTGGATTAAAACTAGCGTTGTTAGCCAAACAAAAAATATTTTCTTTCGCAACTCCTGCCATCATCTGTTAATGAAAATCGCTCAGAAACCGTGAAGTTTTTAAAATTTTCTTATTAAGCATAAATTGAATTGACCCACAAAACTTATTTATTTTCCGATTGGAAAAGTTTTTGTATTTGAACCTAACTTTTACAGTCCCCCTAAATTAGAGAAATGGACCGAAAAAATGACGGGTTCGGTAAATACATTTTATGTCCAGAATATCCTAAGAATTATTTAAAGTAAAGTCGACGTCCTTCGCAAATACTGACTTCTCCATCCATTCATCTTCCTTTTGGTTAAATCATATGCAAACCGTCCATTGTTATCCGTACGTGAATGATTAATTAAACACGACATCTGACGTAATTGAACGTTCACAAAGGAACTTTGGGGCATAAATCTTCATTACTAAAGTTTTCATCTATTCTACGTCGATGCGTTGGAGGCTAAAGACGACACTTCTAAACGGTCAGTTACTGGTATGGAGCTCGAGAACTCCATTGAATCCCTAGCTCGGGGATACACAATTTCCTCGCTGCAATCAAACGATCATTTCGTATTGGGTACTTACCATTAAGTTCGGAAAATTCCATTCAACTTTCCTTATTCAGATTTTCAACTGGTTCCACTAACAGTTTAAAACTTTTTAAACAACACTGGACGGATACGAGATGATATTTAAGAGGGGAAATTGTCCCGAGCTAACTAGAAGCTAAAAATATCAGCCATCCATCAAAATAATGCATTTCTGGCAGCTTTTCCGCAGCGAGCCATCGTTATTTCAAACTGCCAAAATTTGCTGTGTAATTTTTTCCCCTATTCGCGCCTGTTTCAAATAAATTTACAATCTTATCGTCTTAAATGTGTGTCACCTTGTACAGAACCCACTTCTAAGTTATGAGTAGCTTAATGGTTAATATCCGGATAGTTACGCTGTTGTCAGGAATTGAGGCAGCCATGTGTAATGACATGGAAACATCGCTATTAATTTTAAGATGATGATTTTTGTTCCGAGAAAAGAGGCCCAAGTAATAGCACGTTATTAAAACGACATAAAGTTATTGTAAAAGCACACCCCTCTAACAAGATAAATGACGGAGAGCCAAAACTGAAATTAACCGATCTGTTAAGGTCGATAGCCGTGAACTGGGAGTTATTTATGTTGTGAGGATTCCATTAATGGTCAATGAATTATGTTGGTCATAGGTCTTCCGAAAATCCATTGTTTATTACAATAAAGATTTAATGATAGTGTCATTGGAATAAATCGCCTCAGAAGGATTTGCTTGCCGAATAATCCACTAAATAATGAATTCTGCCTAAACTTCTGACTGACAATCCTACATTTATTTCTAAATTTATTATCATATCAGCATGCATCACCATGTTGACTGTAAATCGCTTGGAACAATGGCGTGTAGTTATAATTCATATTTTATCCCTGTTGGCTGCAACACTATTCATCAGCAGGAAATGTTATCATCTGGAACCAAAGAAAACGATTTTCGAAAACCACATCTATCACTTGTTTCAATAAATCTTGCTGTTGTGTTGATAACCAATGGACGGTGGTCTCTTTTATAACCTTACCAGAGAACGATCCTTTCCCGGGGTTTATTTTCCTGTTTATTCGCTTTTTATAGCTTATAGGTGACTGTTTAATTACCGAAAGCAAAAGCGTGACGTAATAAATTACGATCAAGTGTAATTGCTTGTAAGCTGCGCCTTACATTTTATTGCTGCAGTTTTAACAATACAACGATTTTCTTTCTGGATCAAACGACAACATCTGAATGCTACAATGTACCGATAACAGTTTAATGACCATAGACATAGCGGAAGAAAAATTTATGACGTCATAAATCCGATGCGACTGTCATTTTAATAATACATTCAACTATTTTCTTGAATTCTGAAAATTCACAGCGAAAAATGTACAATTCGAATTAATCCGAAAGATAAATCAGAATCAACGTCGGCTGTGGGTGCGGATGATATGATATAACGGAAGTTTCGGAAGTCCTGGAGGAAAGCGTGTTTGTCCACTTGAAGAATGACCTGTGCAAATATTATGTCTCTTCTTGATGTGCACTTTCCGAAGCAAGCCATGTCTTAGGTAGAAAACTGACTGGCTTTGCTCAGTTTCAACATGTAATACTTGGGAGTACTTGTCTTTGATTTTGAAACTTCCGAACTCTTTTAAACTTCAGGCAAGTTTCAGTGGAGTTAAGCAGACGCTGGCCTGTTGATGTTACCACACCGCTTTGCATTTAACACAAACAGATTTCACATCTCCCAACTATTTTGTTGTATAATGTCAGTTTAATTTCTGAAAGTTGAAACAGTAATATGCAGGAAGTTGGACTGCATAATATACGGTCCGAGGATGAAAATGATTTAAAGATGATCTCAATCCTTAATGGCCTAAGCGCATGTTGAGAACGTCCATTAAATTAAATTTGTTTTTAACTCACAAATTAATGCGAAATCGAGCCTTCTCCACTGAAATTTTTGAAAGTCTTAAAACTTTGGACTAAGCTTTTTCGTTTTTGGAAATTGACCTAAAATGAAGTACTCTGCAAGGGATTTTTCAACAAAGTGGGTGTTCAAGTTGTTTCAAATAATTTTTTTACCTCTGTTCAAGTGGCTAGAACGCTTTGAAATATCTCTAAGCTGTCCTTGCCCCCAAGTTTCAAAGCGTAAAACATACTCATCGTCATCTGTTTTAAAAATTGCAACACTCTGGAGGTAAAATTTGTTGCATTTGTGATAAAAAATAAAACTTGCAAAAGTACATTACAAATTAGTGTCACTTGGAAGAATATTTTGTATAACTTGATTCAATAAAGGAGGTCAGAATTCTCCGGGCTATCGCGATAAATGTCTGATTTGATGTGACGGCTTCCGGGTTGTAATCCGGCGTCACTCTATTCGTTGTCTTAATGTGGCGATCCTGGAACCTTTTTCTGAAGATGTCTGGAAGTTCCTTGTGGTTCATACATTATTAAATATCAGAATTTTATGAGGACATAGATCAAATGACTGGAATGAATTTGCTTTCACTATTCCTGTTTGTATCTTTTGTGGGTTTCGAATACAATTTTTATATTGATTCGCCTTTAATTCTATTTTATGATGATTGAAAAACCATCAACTGGAATGTTATTATGTATAATATTTTGTAATTAAATTTTATCAATTAAAAATAAGTTATAACAAAACATGTAGGGTTTGTAATTTTGATATTGAAAAAAAAAACCACCTGAACAATGAAATATAAATTTTAACGATATTTGCCCAAATAACTCACTTGTGAAATTTGAAATTATAAAAGTTGTATGGGATTTCCGAGCTGCAATTTCTCAGCAAATTTACTCGGTGGACAGGAAGACGGCATCGAATTTTCCGGTCAATTTAGATCCGCAGTTGATACGTAACAATGAGGTAAAAAAATTCCATTAGTTTTGCCAACATTTCAAACTTTACTGCTTTGTACCTTCAATTCTGGAGGAAAGTTAATTCAGATTTCTCAACCAGAACGTTTCCAAAACAATTGACAATTACGCTGCCGACGACCCTCAACAATTAATGGGGAACCCTTGTTATAACGAATGCATCGAGTCAAGAAAGTTTTATAGGAATTACCTTCTTGCCACTCTAACGTGTTCAAAGTAGCAGCCGCTTTTAGTGCCTTCGCATCCGCACAATGTTTGTTATATTTTAATTCTGACGGGAATGTTCCAATTAAAATAAGTACAAATTAACATTCCTTTATAGGTGAAGAGTTCACTAAATTTGCGTTAATGGTACAACCAACAAAATTTTAAATATTTACGAACATCCGAAGTTTGATTTTGTGCAGATTACTTTAGAATCTCGTAAAAGTTTAAAATTAGAGGTAAACACAATGAAGGGAGTAATTAAGTTAATATTTCTGAGTTTTCGTTTATCTACAAATTTTTAATAAAATTCAAGTAAATAAAACTAAAAATCGATACCGGGGCTCGGCTGAAGGGCAATTCGGAATTTCATAATTAATTTGGGGTGGAGTAAATGTAAGCTAACAATCATTTTAAAACGAACATGAAACTATGAAATTCCTAATGAAGCACATGCTGATTAAATTCATCTATAGGTTAGCGGATCTATTATTAAAATAATTATCTTCTAATTAATGCTCTTACCAGCTTTTATTACTTTATGACGTGTTCGAGCGTCTCTAATTTTAGGAAGTGTTTTGCATAAATAATCATGCTGATATAAATGCATGGAAAACGTTGTGCTTCCATTAAATAAAGGCATACAACCCGGTGCCTATTTGTACACCATGGGGGCGAATCCTCTGAACCACCTAATTCAAATGAACATCCGCTTATGAACAAACACGTCTACACGAGGAAAGTTGAAATTAATACTGGGCTCCAAGGATCAAAGAATACGAACTATGAGGTGATAGAGCCAAGTCTGTGACCACACCGCTTTAAACTAAAATTTCGAATTATTCAGAAACACGCGCCTTGCTTTGGGGAGTTTAATTTGCTTTACGAAAAATACATCGATTTACATAATCGATGTGTTGTACAAACATACCCAAAAAACCGATAATTGAAGTTTTCTTAACGCTTTTTCTGGCGTCAATAATTCAAAGAAAATAAACAGATACTTAATGCGAGCGATGAAGATGTAGTAAATTTGGAGTTTGAATAGTTGTGATACGCAGAATGCTTGTAAAGCTTCCAGCCTTATTTCAGTGACAATTCCAAATATAGTAAAATGTCTGATCCTGTTAATTCCACATCTGTACCACTTCCCTCGAGTCTAGGCCAATTTAGTTCCTAGGCTACACCGCTTTTCAACATTCCAGGTACTTGCTCCGAATTTAACTTTCATTATTAAGCCGTATTTCGTTAATGATATCTTGGTGTTTCTACTTCAGTGACATTTCTCTAATACACATATTATATTCATCACATTTTCCAGAACATTTCTGAAACTGTTAGTATAGACATTCATCAACAGCTTGAGGAAGGGTGCGTCGGCATAATCCAACGATCTTGGGGTAAAATACAACCATAATTGAATGGTAAAAAATAATCATTTATATGGGATAAATAACTATAAGATAAGTTCACCCTCATTCCTAGCAGATAAGACCATAATAAAGATTCAGTCAGTCGGAAAAAGGGATGGGTACGTAAAAACCGGTAAGCTCTGGATTTTAATTCTTCCATATTAAAGGGAAACTAAAAAAAAATACTTCTGTACATTTGAATTAACCAGACTTTAATTAAAAATATTTCTGGATAAAATATTTTCCGTTACACTGGCAAATAGTGAATATATCACATAAAATTGACTATGTAATAGAATTTCGTTCTGAGCCTTCTGTTTATCAAAGCAAAGCGTTGTTTGTGGAATCTGCAAATCAAATCATTGTTTTTATTACACGTTCTCCATAACACTATATTGCATCACGATAACTGCACGCATGATTTCAGCAATAACCAATCTGCAAAAATCAGAACACAACGTATTGAATCAGCAAAGGCGCAGATTCGATTTTCAAAATGACAGGATTTTGCAACTTACCTGTAAATTAATTGTAATAAAACCTATCGACACGAGAATTATTAAAACTACAATTGGACAGGGGTCAAAGGCTAAAAACAGGATAACTTATGGTTATTGGCCAATTTTTCTACATTACCGTGGAAGATGAGTTGTGAGCGAGACGTCAAACGTCATAAAGGGCTGACTTCAATGCAAGTTGCTAGATCAAGTTCGACGAAGGATACGATCAAAGTGAAGGCATAAAATTAAATAACTTGATACAACTGTACAGTTTCTATGAAACTAATCGTACGTAATTTTATAGCAAATATCGTATTTAGTAGTAATATATTATCTAACATTATCTTCATGGTGCTATCATATAGATGTGGCAGATACTGTAAATTGAATTGGGACTATTTGATTCACTTCGTAAACTATCTAAAATTGACGTTATAACTCGCAGAATCAACGAACGTTTCATGCTAATAATTGTATAACACGCAAACATAAATGACTCTTAAACATACAAGAAAATATTAATGTGCTTCTTAAAATTCGAGTAAGATGTAATAATGCCAAGTTAAATTTCTCAAACGGAGAACTCTTACAAACACTCCTTTCACCAGACTTTTATTTTTTCGCAACAAACGACTTAAGGAAGTTTGATGTAAAGCCACGGTGGAGCTTCTATTCACTGCTATTTCTGTTGTTTTTAGTTCAAAGTAAACTTACAGTTTACGCTATGAAGCCTTTTAAAGTCATCCGAACTTAAACAACTACTAAACAATTGTCCACAAAAGTTAATGTTAGCTAGTAGAAGTTGCTACTTTGGCTCCAATATCTAAAATTCTTGTGTTGTTAATTTGCCTTCATTGGCGAACAATCGCCTCACTCTCTAATTAATTTCTCAGTGGAGATTATTTAAGAATATACTCGTATGTTTAAATTTAATTTCTTGAGAAGTGGTTGATCTGCATTTTTTACTTGTTTGTAATATGAACTAGAAGTTATTGTGTTGATTAATTTTCCAACTTTTTGCTGCACTGAAATAAAAAGAACTGAAATTACCGAACAATATGTCAAATTATGAACGAATGAATTCGTTCGTTCGTGTTTAAAAACATCAAAAATGCAAAAGCTGTTGTTTTTACGACGAATACTGAAATATTGACCTCAATGTTTATTTTAAATCAGTCGGTAACATTATTCTATCCTTTTAATTATCAAAATGAAATTACACTGGGTATTTTTTGTTAATGAAGTCGGTTATTAAATTAGTAAGTTAACGTGAATGTTATCACTAATTAACCCGTGTATCCTTTCGCATATTAGAAAATTAAAAAAAGAAATTAACAATTGCAGATCAATCAGTTGCAAATAACAAGGAGATCTGAGGTACCAAAAAATAGAAAAATTGCTGAGAAGTTCTGGCGTTTCAAATAATATTATTTGTTGGTCATTTTATGAATGTTGTCTACAAAGTTGGTCAGTGTTTTCGTTTTTGGGGATAGAGTTTCATTAACTTTGTTTTTCTGCATATGAGAACCCGCCAAACCTTCCGAGCTGTTAATTTTATTGCTCTTCTTTTATTTGTTCCTTTTATTGTAAAAACAAACTGGCCAACAATAAAAATTCTAATTTGATTTAATTTACACTAATTTAATTTTTTTATCTCAATTAATGAATGAAAAAAAATTCTGAGGACAGTCATTGGTTAACGAGTCTTTGACATAGGTTTGTTAACCCGTTGACTAGGCTTGCCTTTAATGTGGATGGTGGGGACATCTAAAATTAATGCCTCCTCATCACGCACTAGTTTGAGAGAACCACCAAAATTTCATCTTGTGTTTAATTCACAGGTTTCGGAAGCATTGACAAATAAAAAAGAGTAACAGATAAGAAGCTATTTCCATCATAAGAAAAAAAAGTAAATGCGTATGTAATAAATTTTACCTATTTTTTTCGCATTCTGTCACCTCATGAATTTTTGATGCATGAAACATACTGTATATTTCATAGACGTAAATAATTTCACCACAATATAAGTATGACAAAGTAACATCTTAGTTCGCACTTTAAAAAGGTCGACTTTCTTGCTCGGATGTTTAATATATGTTAACTTTTATTATGATTGATGATGATGCATGATTTAATGCAACGTACTCGATTTTAGCTGTTTTCAGGAGACAATGTTTATCCTTCAAAACGAGGATGCGTTAATGAGACGTACTGTCACATTGATAAATGGGATTTACGATAACTGAGCATTATTACTGTCTTTCTACTTAAAAAAAAGACGCTAAAGCGAGCAAGCTTTCATGCCCTCCAAATAAACCACCAGCAAGTATCACAAGTTTATCTCTTTACTGTTCACTTGGTTGCTAGGAACCATTGCAACAACTCTGATCTTGTCAAATTAAAACTCGATGGATCACAAGTTGCCTAATATTTGTATGCTTGTAATAAAAACCGCTGCATGAATTTAAAATCATTGCAGCCTAAATTGTTGGGTTTTATAATATATGTGATTACGTGCTCACTCTTCCTTTTGTTACGCTAGGGATTAACGTTATTATAATTCGAAGGGCAGACCTTCTATTACTCAACCAGAATTTACTTCCATCAGTTTTTGTTTGTTTATTTAAGATAGAAAAATTAAGGACGTAAAATGTAAGTGTTTATTATTTATATTACAGCAGAATAGTGTATTCCTACACAAAATGTATGCTTTAAATCTTGTAAATTTATGTTTTTGGTACGTTTTATGTTGGTTTAGAGGTGGTGAATAAATTATTGCCAAATAATTCTATTCTAAATGGTAGAATAAAAAATTTAAGATGCCATTTATTATTAACGGTTTAAATGAAAACATTCACACACCAACATTATCGATAATGGGTGTTTCGTTCTTGTTTATCTGTTTATTAATTAATTTACATGTGTTAAAAAAAATTCCTTGTTTTTACAATTTTAAAACAATTTTTGCATATTAAATAAGCAAGCATTTCATTCAATTAAGATGCAAAGTTTTGATATACTTTACGAAATTCAAAGCAAATGAATTCAGGTGATTTTATCGTTTTGTTTCTGAATAATTTATTACATTAGCCATGACCGTAAAATTCACAAATCATATTTTATGGTATCCTCAAAAAAAATTCTTCAATCCTATTAATTTACAATTGTTAATAAAATCTGTTTTTTTGGAAAGTATGTCATCTTTCCGTATAATCGTCAATCGTATAATCAATAGGTCAAATTCAGCATTAATCATCTCTTGAATCTGCAACCATAAAATATTTATGATCATCGTAAGTGCGATATTTGAATCCCGTTAACTATATTAGCAAATTTTTGTTCTTTTTTCAGTTATCAAAAATTCTCGTCAAAATTCTTCGCGCAATATTCAACACTTAAAGCAACCCAGCTGGTAATTAAATGGAAACGCCATTTCATCAGAAGGGAACAATTTATTGAAAATGTATTTAGTCGCTGCTCTAATTTTTAGGATTTAATTTAGTAGGTAATGGTGGTAATTTAATTACTATACATCTGCGTCATCAAGACAGAGTATTGCCCCAAGCTCTTCTAAAATTTAAATGTGCGCACACCTGCCCTGCTTTTACAATCATTTGCTTTGAGAGTGAACACGCCTTATTGAAAATAACGCTGATTTTTCCATGGTATTTAATTTGATTTGTGAGGTGCCGCCGAAAAATATGGTTAAATTTCGCTGCACCCTAAATTTAAAAAATATGGCAAAAACAACTAATAATTACTTCACGAACTACATTATGGTCAGGGATGGACACAATTATCATAAAAAGATGGGGCGTATTTCAGCAATGCGCACGTAGCCCGATCCTGAAATGGTGGCAAAAGGAATTTATTTCCAAATAAAAAGATTCCTCATAAAGGATGTTTTGATAGTTTTATAGAACTTACTGCTAGTCAGAGTTTTATATTGCGCTTCTTTGGAAATTAAGTTATATTCTACGGTCACAAAGACAAAATACTCCAAACATTAAGAAGAAAATCTCCTGTCACCAGAACTCATCAAAAATTTGATGTTCAGATTTATCGATGTTCGTCTAATTGACAGAAAGACAGTTTTGTAACGTTGTTTACATTTTGACATGCGATTCATGAAGCTATAAAGAAGAGAGGCAATAAAAGGTTTGTTTAGCGGAAAGTGGAAGGTTGTACGTAGGTTTACAGCAATGTGAATTTTAAGGGTTTAATTTGTCATTTGGGCGCCGTAATTGCAGAACTCTTTACTGCCTCCAACACAAGATAAACTAGCCAAGAAGAATCGATGAAGCTCCCTCTCTGAATGATGTAAACAAATATGTCTCTTCACCACGGGTGAGATAATTATCATACTTTTTCACTCTTATAGCTTACTGCCGAGTTATAAACAGCAGCTGCGAAAAGAAAATGGAAAATCCAAGAGAATACTACAACAATTTTAATAATAATAGCAGTTTCCCTAAAAACGGATATGCGGTTTCAATGCCGAACCACGGGGTAAGTGGGGGGTGGAACCGATAAATAATGTTTAATTAAAATTTGCTTTACCATTGAAGATATAATTCCGAATACCGTTGTTGAGAAAGCGCTTGTCTTACCTGTCCTCATATTTAAACGTGAATAGAGTCCCTCATCAACTTATTGTTATAAATTACACTGTGTTTCAGAGAAATTCACTAACCAAACGGAAGAATTATTCATTTGTTCCATTTAACAAATTGTTTAATAATGGAAATGTGCAATCGATTTTGGAATGTTTGATCTCTCAGTGATAACTTTTAAGAGTGTACTAATACTTTCCTCATTCTGTTGATGGTGGAAAAATTTGATTAATCAAGAGGACTTTGTCAAAGAGGCGTTGACAAATTATTGCAACTTTTGTTTTCGTTTTTTCTTACCTTATATGCCTCCACAAGATCGTCACTTCGCCAGAGCTACCAAACCAGAGCCTGAATCATTAATCATGATGCTCGCTTGGCCAAATTTGGAGGCAGAATCTAGAAAAACGGGAATTTCAGTTTAAAATGAACTTATGCAAAATGCATATTTCGTCGAGGAAGTGGCGCACACCTTAGCTGGACCCCGAATATCGGGAAAAATTCGTTTCTCTCTCGAACGGGAACACGAAAATATGATGTCGCAAAAATGTTGCAATTATTTCAAGAGATAAAAGTAACGGTAGTTTAAGCCCGGCACCGGAAAATAAAATATGTAGCTTTGTTTTGTCGTTTTTGCAAAACTCAGCAATTCATCGCAAGATAAAGCTAAGTTGAGCCCATTGTGTAAAGCTTGAAAATACCGTATGAAGAATGCCTTTTTTCTTACTCCTTCCTGTGCTTTTTATATCACCTTCACTAAATCTCTTTTTCGACATTCCATCTGTTATACGCTTCGAGATTTATAGGACCTGAGGTTTATATACCTAGTTTTACACAAGTCTGATGCACGCAGAACATAGTTAGATCTTGTTTATAAAAAAGCACAGACGAATGACAACTTAAAAATGAAATGTGTTTCTTGGTCCTGGTTTGACTCAATCGCGAAGCTTCTTCATTTACTAGTGCTTCATTTCCCACGACACTCCGGTTTCAGGTGACTGACGACCACATATAAATACGAATGTTTAGACTGGCGGAGAGATGGAATAAAAAGCGGTGATTCTGTCGACTGTTAAAACTCGAGGGACTTGCGGATGCATAATTTAGTGCATAGACATGACGGTGGAATTATATTAGGAGTGCATCTGTCGCCTGACGTGGCTCGAAAGTATCCTTCCGTTCGATGGAAGTTGTTTCCTTTAATTATTGCTACCGGCTTTGCTATATTTGAAACTCCACAGCTGGCAATGCACTCAGGAAATTGTCAAATAAAGTACTAATGAGAGACTCAAAAATAAACACAACGTAATTTTAGAAGGCGACTCCACGACCGCAAAATTGCACACAAACCTCATTTGAGACACCTGCAGCCTTTCAGATGTAAAAATGCGTTATTTTTTCTTGACACTGATCCAAATAATTGCTCTCCATTGTCGGAAATATCACTTATTATTTTGCGTTTATTTTAAAATCAAAATCATATTTCGTGTATCTCGAGGTGAAACAATTTTATTTAATTGATTTAAAAAGAAAAGATGGTGAGCAGTGCGCCATTTTATTTAATTTGCTTATCGTTTGCGTGATGTTCAATTAAGTGGCAAGTTATTTAACGTATTTTTTATTCGTTTATACTCAAGGTGCATATTTCCTTGTTATCTTTCAATTTTTTAAATTTATTTGCGAGTAATATAACTCTGATTACTGAATATTCAACTGTAAAAATGACGCAATACGAAAATAACTTTTATAGTAAAAATTAATGGACTATTAAAATCGGATAAGTTTGTTGACTTAGAAAACAACAATTCAATCTAGGTCCTCATTGCTATTAGATATTTTCTCATTTATATTTTCAGAATAAATTGTATTTTTCTTAAATTATTAGCAACATGTAACCATTAATAGAAACGACCGAAACTGAGTCATATCATGTTAGAAAAAATTGTAATATTTTTATAATCGTTCAAAAAAGTGAGGGTAACTGTGGAAGATGAAGTGATAATGTTTTCAGAGAATTACTGATTGAAACAATTTTGCACAAAANNAAAAATACATAGCTGCGACACTGCAAGTACATTATTTTTTACATTTATATAAATGATGTTTTGTAAGTGATACCAATTATTATTATGTACTTTTTCGGCTTTATTTAAGTTAATAAAGAAAATAATATTAAATCTTGCCAAGCTACGCGACTGTAACAGTTGTCACATACACGGGATAATGGTTGTAACATATTTTCAGTACAACATATTATTATACTATCTTAAATGGAAACTGTACAAAGAATCTTTCAATTTTAGCAAAATACCACATTACAACATTCAGGAAAAATTCAAATTGTTTTTGGTTTTAATTCATTAACGGTGATTTAAATTTAGTAAACGAATACGAACAATAGTAATATAGGTATATCTTTTTAATACTGATAAAAATAGACTAAATCGGTATCAGTAAAATTTGAAAGGTTATATAAATATATTTCCACATTTTATCCACGAATGTATATGCGGATTTAAGCATGTCACAGTTCATATCAAAAGAATATTCTTGAATTTATCGAAAGGATTCTTTGTGTTTATTCTGGCTGACCTATTTTAAAAATCTGCCGCACAAACCTCCTTTAAGCAGCATAAAATTTTACCAGATAATGTTTTTATACAAAAATTGACTTACATGGCGAGCACAGAAAAAAAACATACAACTACGGTATTTCAAATTTTAATTGATGGAATTAGCAGAGTAACGATATCATTGTTTTACGCGAGGACCGTGCTTTTTACTTTATTACATAAATTTATCTCCACAACCAAGTTAAAAAAATGCAATTAGCACGAACAATTTCAAGGACTTTTCAAAACGTTTCCACTGGAATTAATTCGAGATTCGATATAACAAAGCAGTGTCGCAAGGCTGGGTTATGGTTTCATACAACAATGGTGGGGAAAGAATGAAATAATCCTGAAAGCAAAAAATCTTCAACGATTCGAATAAAATAAAAAAAAGGATTAAAACCAATGGAGGGTTTTCAATAAAAAAATAAATTATGACGATATTAAACCTTTGAAAATTTAATTACACTTGCATAGATGATTAAAGGAGATGCTTGTAACTGTAAATTATTACGATAAATTATAATACAAAATCATAAAAAGGGGATTTTACCATAAAAGTAATTTATGGTTTAATTCGTGTAATTGTTATGCGATATTAAAATTAATTGCGGGTAAATTCAGAATGTTTTCAATTTAAAACTGAAGGCTTTATTTGAAAATTATATGGTAGATGTTATTTATGGTACATTATGGCATCACCTAATTTAATGAGCAATTTTAGGGGGAGCATGCAGATGAAGTTCAATATGAGAACAGGCAGTGTTACCGCTTTTAAAATATTTTCATTAGAGCTGAAAAAATATATTAATTAGCCACCATTTGTCAAAACAATCACAACTGGGCAGCATCTGTCGACCCTCGTGTCGGCATGCCGGAGCATTTTATTTATAAATGGAAGAGAACCATTTCTAAGTAACATGAAGCGGATCTTATTTACATCTGAAAAGATTGAAAATTGGGATAAAAAATAGCATTTTTCCGTATGAATGATACAAAGAATTTTCTGAATATACTTGGCTGTGCGGTTAATAAATTCCACTGATTTTCCACTTTGTAAGTTATAAGAATATTATTTTATTTTTAGAACCATGTTATCGCAACACGCACACGTTTTGTTATTTTTGTGGGACGAACTTATTCTTACGGAATGATCAAATGTTCCCTGCAACTTGAGGTGTGATTTAATAAAACCATAAGCTCCGACTTCGGAGTGCATATAAATATATATAT
>QDEB01061161.1:1603-12289 GCA_004193795.1 Asbolus verrucosus | reverse complement strand
TTCGACTGTTCGCACTTCAGCTCCGACCACATGGTGAAGTTCTTGAGCCCGGCCTTTAAGCACGCCCTCACCATCCTCCGCGACGCTTACGCCGCCAGAGTGAGCCAGCTGCACGTGATCAACTGTCCGGCGACGGTGGAGAAACTGACATCGATGCTGATGCCTCTGGTGCACGAAAAAGTGCGCAAAAGGGTGAGTGGTGCGGGTGATTAGGAGTGGTTTTTCACTGAAGGGTTGCAGGTGACGATTCACAAAGGGACGGACTCGTTACTGAAGTATTTTCAGCCCGAAGTGCTTCCGGCGGACGTCGGAGGGAATCTGGAAAGTTTACGGGATTACATGAGCAGGTGGCGGGAGTTCTTGGTGGAGAATTCGGAGTGGTTTCGGCAACAAGAGAACATCAAAATTGTTGGAACGCCGCCGAAGAGGATCCAGAAATTTACTTATGATGTTGGTTTAGTGGGGAGTTTCAGACAGTTGAACATCGATTAAAGCATTTTCGTCTAGTTAAAGCTTGTCTGTGATTATTATTTTTTAAATCATTTTATTTTCCACAAACAAATACAAAATAATAACTTTACAAAAACAACAAGACTTGGCAAATGAATAACTAAAACCCTAACCTAACAATTAAGTCATCCAAAAAAAAAGTGCTTTCGTTATGTAATAAAACAGTCTTTACTTCTTTTAAATTTTTTCTCGATACTACAGTCGGCTCCATTTACAACGGTTCTGTTGTACCTAAAGCCGACTCGTTAAATTCGTCAAAAATCTGGTGACTAGACATAAAACATTCAAGTAAATATTATATAAAATACTTTTTTTTCGATTAGTAATAAAGCAGCTTATCCGAAAAGAGTCACACAAACACCCATGTCTTTGGTAACAAAATTAAGACACACAATCCGTACTTATCACAGAATTAAGTCTCGAAATGTTTATAAATCGCTGTGACGTACCCCATAACCTGTTGCCAATCGGGACGTTCCAGCTGGATCATGTCGTTGATATTCTGTAAAAAGGCAACGATCAAAACGAATCTAATCCGCCAGAGGGCACTCACCAGAGTCGTAGGGATCCCCACGCTTTCGGCTGCGTTAAAAGCGAACGAAAAATTCCTCCGCTTCTCTTGCGGCGTTAAGCTGTCGTAGGGAATGCGGTCCGATAAGTAAGTGTGCAAAAGGGCGCAAAGGGCCAAGCCGTCGTTCCAGGAACTGCTGAAATTCGTGATGTCGATGTTTCGGTAGCCCACAGTCTTGTTCTGGCACCACTTCAACAGGGCGTTGCGCTTCGAACCGCCGTTCTTCACCAGTCCGTTCAAGGGGTCCTTGCGCTCGCCTAAAACCGACACAATTCGATTAATGTGAACATAATCTGGGGCTGTCGGAAGTGAAGTCATGTTGCGATTTAATGACTGGCAAGGAAGTTTGAACGGGCACCCGATTCACTTTCATGTTTTATTTCACAATTTTCCACTTGTGTATTAATTTAACAAAATAAACAAAATAACCAAACATTTTAATTTATTTGACAACTGACAGAAGTGAGGAGTGCCAACTGTCCAATGTGACAAAAAAATTTTATTACTCGTCAATGTCAAAATGACTCACTCAAGTCGGAATAGCTGTTTCTCCTGGAAAAATCAAGGCCCTTCTGCAAGATCGTGTCTCTGAAGCTCTCCTCCGGTTTGGCCTTGACGATGTCGCCCTTCGTCAGAGTTTCTGCGATTACGGCTTTGCTCCAGTCCCGGTTCAGTTTGTTGGGTTGCTGCTCTTTCAGCGGTGTCTTCACGGGATTCTCGTTCCAATCGCCGGGGGCCCTCAGAGGTGAGCCCGGAGACAACGAGGGCGCCCCCACGGGGCTCGACGGACTCCTAATGTCCGACGTCATCGAGTTTATTGAAGATGCTGAGCTGCTTCTGGAGACCGAGTTCAAACTGACAGTCTTAGCGACCGGTTTTCCGGCATTCTCGATGCTTTCGATGAGAGATTTGACGGATTGACGGCTGTTCTGGCGACTCAAGCTCACTTTGGGTCTTCTGTTCGTCAAGTCGTCCACTTGGAAGCTGGTTGGACGGATCGGGAGAGATTCGTTGGTAACTGGAAGATTGAAAGAATTGATTGGAAAATTTTGCAGTCGTGAGAGTTTCACACAGACAGAAGCGCATCGTTATTGAAGCACACACATTGCAGAAACGATGCACGAAACTGACACTACAAACAAGAAACAGTAAAAAAAAAAAATTATAATTACCTTGAAACGGCTGATTTGCAGTGTACTTCAATAATAATGGGCAAGTGGGTGACAAATTAACATAAATCTAAACTATTTATTGCTTAATTACTCAAAATGATACAAAAAACAAAATTAACAGTCCTCCTCCTGTGTTATGTTACTTACGGCGCTGGAGGAGTCGCCACTCTGCGATTTCCGCTCGAAAACGTCCCTCAAATCCTTCACTCTAATTCTTTTTTCTTCGTTTTTGTCTTTGTAAGAATTATTACTTTTCTTTTGATAGTTTATACTAAACCGAGTCTTTCTGACTTGACCGCCGAAATCTTCGTAAATCGGATCGTTGTTTATGTTGCTTCCTAAAGAACTCAACCGAGGCAACGCCATCGGCTTTTTACCCGAAATCGGCGGAAGAATGGTCTCCTCCGTCCTACGGGAAACCACTTGAAAGTTGGCATAAACCGGTTCATAAGAAGTCGGTTCTGTCAGCTTGGTCGGTGACAAAATTCGAGGAAAAACGTGTTTTTCTTCCGTCTTCCCTTTATCTTCTTTAAGATCTTGCTCTTTCAGCTTCTCCGCCATGAGTAAATCTTCCATTTTAATATCAGACAGAAGTTCAGAAGAGCGTCGCGATTTCTCCACTGAGTCCGCTTCGTCTTTAGTTAATATCGAGGAGGCGTCTTCTGGTGCTTCCGGCATTTCTTCGCTCAAATATTTCAACGTCATTTCTTGAACGATTCTAAAATCTTCGAATTTTACTTCTGACAGTCTTGGGAAATCGTGCTTCTGCATCACTCTGTCCATCAAGTCGATTTCTTCTTGGTCCAGATCTTCCAAGTTGTCGTTAAATCTGAATTCTGAAATTTTTTCCGCTTCTGGTTCTTTCACTATGTTGGTTTCTTCTTTTTCATTTTTGTCATCTTCATTCTGCATTTTTTCGTCTTCAATATCGGACTCTTGTGATACATTTTGCTCGACACTAGAAGTGTCTATATCTTTATCTAGATCGTGAACGTTGGCCGTAAGAAATTCAATGTCTCTTTTAAGAATGACCCCTTTTTCATCCACATTTACTTTCTTTAATTCGACTTCTGATTCGGGGGCATCTTTAGCAACATTGAAAATAATATCACTTTCTGTGTTAATCTCCTCTATTTTGAGTTGTTCATAATCTTCTTTTTGCTTTGACTCAATTTGTTCATCTGTTTTCTCCATCACGTCTTCATCAACATTTTCCATCACGCTTTCATTATTTCCATTCTTATCCTCGTCTGGTTTAATTTGCTCATCTTCTTCGTATATTTCTTGAATTTGAACCCCAGGCACAATTTCCTCCTCTCTTTCTTCTTCGATTATCGTAAACGCGTTCGCATGCTGGATCACATTCTCCAAAACCTCCACTTCCTCCCAATTTAAATTGTCAATTTTAATGAAAGGTGCTATTATGAAAGAATCTGTAGTATCCCAGTTTTCTTCATCTGCATCTTCAACATCTTCGTTTTGGTTTTCGTCATCATCATCCGTTTTTTCAAATTTCTCTTTGATTTCTTCAACGACTTTACTGAATCTCTTCCTAGCTCCATGTCTCGCTCTCTTTTCTTCTTCGTCGAGATGGTACAAAGAATCATCTTCGTCATCTAGACGTCTTAGCAGAACCTCGTTGCAAATTTCGCTGTAATCGTCTTTGTCTTTGAAATCTTCTAAATCTACACTCTCGAATTCGTGATCATCACTTTGATTATTGTCTTCGTCGTAAATTTCAATCTCTCGGTCAGCATCATTGTTAGTGTACTTTAGATTTTGCCGATTGTCAATCTCATCGTTTTCGACGGTCTTCACGTCATTAACATCATCGTCGATATATTCAAGACTTCGGTGGTCAACTTCATCATCCAAATAATTATGTTCTTTCTTGAAGGTATTTGTATTACCTTGGAAAGTCGTCAAAACTGCATCAACTCTAACAATAGGCGGTGAAGGATCCCTAAACTCTTCCGGCGGAAGCACCTCATTAACGGAATCAAAATTCTTGCTCTCTTCGGGTTCAGAATACATATTGATGGTTTTGAAAGTGAAATTGATGTCATTGTAACTTTTACTCTTATTGGTCAATTGTAAAGTATTTTCTTGCTGCGCAACCGGCATGCTGTATCTATCTTTTTTCTTAGCATGTTTCTGTTTAGCTCTTTTAGTTACTTTGGAAGGGTCGACAGCTACATTTTTAATGATGGGATCTTCGATTATGCGCAAAAGTTTCGCATTCTGTTCAACCGATTCTTTCGTTGGTCGACTTATAACAACCTTCTTGCGTCCCAACTTGGGGTGCTTCTTCAGAGTCGCTTTCCTCTCCCCTCTGATTAAAACCTCCCTCAAACGCAACGCCAATCTCTGCTCTTTAGTCAGTTGATCTTCGGGCGTGTTCGGGTCGATGTTATTGCAGATTTCTTCCAAAGTATCAAAGGTGACGGTACTCTTTTTGCGCAATTTTTTGTTAGATAAAGCGAGAAGATTCTCGGTGCTGTCGTATCGACGTAGAGTGGGTTCTTCTTCTTCCATTTCCTTATGGAAATCTGTCAAACTTCTACTTCTCGCTATTTCTACGTGTGGTTCTTTGCTGACAGGCAGCGCGTTCTCACTGTGCACCCTCGACATCAAACTCAGTCGATTTTTGACATCATCATCATCATCATCGGAGAAAAACCCAGATGCTTCAACATTCTGCAATTTCGAATCGTTGACGATCTTCCCCAGTTTCGGATTGGAAATAACCGAATCTAGAGAAGGTTTGCTGATGGCCAATTTGTCTTTAGATTTGCGAGCCACCGGCTTTCGTTTCGGTGTCTCATCGTAATGCAGCTTCAACACTTTGATCGCTTTTTGCTCTTCTGTTAGCGAATCGTCCGACAAATTCTCGATTTCTTTGTATCTCCTCTGCAACGATGCCATCAGGCTTTCCTCGTTTGACAAACGCTTATTTGGCGACTTTCGTCTGCCACCTGATCGCAAGAAATCCCAATAATAACCACAGTTAAACCGACCTACTCACCTTTGAGTTTATCGATCTGCGCCTCCAGCTGCTTGATCCTTTCGCGACCGGCCTTGTTCTCCATGATGAGCTTCTGGAGGTCTTGCTGGGCTTCGGTTTTGAAATCGTTGGCGACACGGACCGACGTCAACAAGTCGTTTTGGAATTTTTCCCATTCTTCTTCCTGCAACAACCGTTGGAGGTGGAAATTGAATAATTCGAATCCAAACTAGGATTGGTAATTTATTTCGATATATCGATATTATTTATATCGATAATGGATAAAATATACATATCGGTATCGAAAATCCAACAACTGAATCTGCTGATACACCGATAATGTCAATAATTGGTGTCATCGACACATCAATAATCAATGTTGCCAATAAATAATATCATACTTATTTTCTGGTAACTGGTGCAATCTGATGAAATCTTACAATGGCGAAAATTTTGAAACTTTTGATTTTACATACATATTTCTATAGATCGATAATATCGATAAACGAAATCAAATTTCCAACATCGAACAAACTTCAAGTCCGAACTCACCTGTTCTTGTTTGATCTTCTTCAGCTCGCTCAGTTCGCTTTCAAGCGCCACAATCTTCCTTTCTGACTCGTTTAAATTTCTTTGAGTCTCGGAAAGGACAGCCGAGAGTTGTCTTTTGTCGTCCAACTGACACTGAGCTTGCAATTGCAACTCGTTAACGGCCTCTTGAAACTGTTGCAATTGCTCAGCGAGTGCGTTCTTCTCCGCGAGTATTTTTTCAAGTTTATACTCGAGATCTGACTGGGTGCTTTTGGCGTTGTTCCGAATCACTTTACATTCTTCCTGCAAGATCGACACCTGCTCCTTCAGCTTCTCAGTCTCGTTCTTGCTCAACGCTAGCTGTTCCTTCAGATGCGCAACTTCCGACTCGAGCGCGTCCTTCTCTTTGCGAGCGTTATCCAAAAGCTCGTCGAGTTCAGATTTGTCGCTCAAAGCTCGATCCTGCTCCAATTCGTTAATTTTAGTCCTCGCGTTCTCGAGCAAATCCTTCAGGCGATTGATCTCGATCTGTCGGCTGCTGCTTTGATCCTTCGCTTGCGCCAGTTCTTGATCCAAGAGTTTGTGTTCGGCGTGCTTTGCATCGACAGTGCTTTCGAGCGTTTTGACACGTTCTGACAGTTGAGCGATTTCATCGTTATGGATCAAATTCGTGGATCTTGAGTCCTCCAAGTCGTTTCCGAGCTGCTCTTGTTTCATTAATAAAGCTTCGCGCTCCTCTTGCGCCGATTTTAACAAATCCACCAACTTCTGTTCCCTTTCGGCGGCGCTTTCGAACTGGCCACTCTCATCTTTGTACAAGAGCTGCTTTAGAGACTCCACTTCGCTTCTGGAGTCGGTTAGGCGTTCCGTTTGACGACAGAGCGACTCGAACATCAAATTCTTCTCCTCGTTCAGTCGCAGGTTTTCCTGCTGCAGCTCCGTGAGCTGCTTTTGGAGATCTGTGAGTTCTTGAAGGGTGGCTTGCAGCTCTTCGTTGGTGCTAAATCAAAAAACTGTGAAACGTTTCGAGTCTTGGTTATGATTCTATTACCTATAGTGTGTTTCTTGCATCTGATTGATCTTGTCTTGGAGACACGCGACGGACACCTCGCTGACGTTGCTGCTAGAGTGTTTGTCCCATTCTGGGGTGGGACAAGCGGTTATGTCGCCGCCATCGTCCAAAAGCTGCCATCAAAACGACAAATTATCACGAAAATAAACATTTTAGNNCGATTCTTCCTGCAGCATCTTCAGCTTGACGATTTCGTTCTGAAGAGCGTTGAGCTGTCCCGTTTGTTCTCCCAGTTGCAGAGCGAGAGTGGACTTCTCGTTGGCCATCTGGACCAGCTGCTTCTGCAACGTTTCGACGTCCGTCAAAGAATCGGGCGTCTCCGACTCTTTGTTGTTGTTTTTGGTCAACGTCGCCCTGTTCCTGTCATGTTTCCGATCGATTTTATCCAGCTTGTCTTTAGACTCGGCTTTTTTCGGTTTGGCGCCTTTGGCTTTCTGGTCGACATTGAGGTTGGTGACGGACGATGATCTGGAGAGGTCTTCCGGCGTCTGACCTTCGATTTTGGACGTCTGCTGTCCTCTACGGAATATCGCTTTGATGCTCTTCATCTTCACCATAGCAAAACGACGGCGGATTGGCGATTGAGGTTTTTTGAGGGAGTGTCAGTCTTTTGGGGACACTGGAAGCGCTTAAAATGGAAGCCGTGTGTTGTTTTCGTTCTCGCGTTATGACGTAATCGTGCCGTTTCCAAATGCTTTGCTTAAATTGGATTATGTCCTCGTTAAATCAGACGTTTGACCCCTGGATGGGCGCCGGACGGATGACGCGAAAAAATTAACAGATACTTTATTTTTAAGAAGTGCGCTCGACTCATGAATGGCTTCGAAGAATCCCACAAGGTCAAGCTTGCGATCTATTTATGGAATTTCGCGTTTTAAAAATAAAATCGCATCCGAAATTTTTCGAGTTTTTGCAAGGTCTCTCCGCAATGTGTCGTTAAAGTCTCCGAATAAAAAAATCCCGTTTTTGACCTTGTCACTGTTAAATCATGCTGATCGTCCCACTTCCCCGAAATTATGTAAGTCACGAAAAAGGAACGATTATCTAGTTTGTCTTTGGCGTTTATATTTACAGCACAAACACCGTCCGACCTTGGTGTGGAATTAAAGACGGCCCATTATCACCGTGAGAACCAATTCCACATGCGCCGTCTCTTCCAGCAGCAATTAAAAAACCACAGTCACGCTCTAATTAACCGAAATAATAGCAGAAAAACCCCGTCATCTGACAATAAAAAGAAGAAACCTTACAGCAGCTGTTGCCAGCGGATCTCGACAAGTGGGTCACAGTCGTGCAAGAAGCGGACGATTTTCATCGACCTCCATCGATATTCAAGTGAACTCAGTTCTGGCCGGACGTGTGTACAGATTGCTAATTAGAAGAGTAGGCTATGGGCGTAAATCGAGGACGGATTTAACGAGTACAGTGGGCGCGAGGGGCCACACTTTTGTTTTTAATTTCGCGAATTTTCGCCAAAGCGTGCTTGTGTCAACGTTGACGCATCAATTTCTCACTTGTTTTTATCTTATCGCTGTAATTAAACTGCATTGTTTTCGTGCGAAACGATTACGTCCGTTTTCGAAAAAATCTCGGCCACCTATGCCACCGGAGAAAGTAGGCCGATGGTGATTTGTTTTTATTGTTTGCGGCGTGGAAGCAATTACCGAAAACACTTAATTACACAATAAAAACAAATTACAAACGAGGGAAAATACCAAAACAACACACTGTGCAGTCGCCCTCTCTCTCTCTTTCTCTCCTATTGCAACAATCCGTTAGAAAGGCGGCCGCGTCGTTGCACCATCACCATGGTTTCGGATTTTACCGTGCACCATCATCAGTGTTCCTTTTCGAAATTGTCCGAAAAGCGCTCGCATCACCGACGACGGCGTCGAAACGTCGAAAAAATCCGCACGAAAACAAAACGACAACTGACAGGCTTCTGCGATTTATCCACACGAAAATAAAACACGCACGACCACCTTGACAACGTAAACTCGCCGCCTCGTTCGAACGACTATCAAGAAGGCGACCGTTGGAGATACGGATGGTGGGGGTATTGAGGTAGACCGCTCGGCAGGGCCGTAATGCCGTATTCGGTGATAATCCCGTCCGCCAATCCGAACCGATCAATTTCTACGATTTCAGCATCGCATCGGGCGGGCCGCGACGCGTCAAAATTGTGACAGGTTCGAAATCGCGACCGGGCGGGCCTTGAACTGTCAAATTTCCAAGTCCGCCTCTGCTTCGGCGAATTCCTCTCCGCCAAGCCTACTCCGTCGAAGCACCCCCCGAAAGCCGGCTCTTATATCGGCGTTCCCACGCCGACTTGACAAAAATCACATTTTCACCGGAAATTATTCGACGACGTGATTCAACTGTTCGTCATCGCGGCTATCTTTTCTCGGATTCAGCGCGCAAAAAACCACCTGTTAACGTCAAGGTCGCGCAATTGGATCAGATTTTCCGCTTCGGCTTGAGCGTCTCGTTGGATTTTCGTGATGGGATCGACGAAACCGGTCGCATACCGGAATGCGACGCCGCTGGCGGGAAAAACGACAACGACAGGGAAAAAAAAACGACGCGAGACACCTGACTATTTTTATTCGGACCACGTGACACACTGGAAAGAAAGTCGTTCTTTGATGCTAGTTCCAGGATCGATAGATGCTCTCGTTCCGAGAAAATAAATTCAGCCAAACTCAGACACGGAGACGTCCAATCGGAGAAACCGTTTTTATGATTATTGATCATGGAAAAACTCGAACGTTTATAGCTGGTGCTTGCCGACAACAAGCGGAGTGGGAAGTGCAATAACGAGCACAGCATGAGTCGAAAAAAACGGATTTCGCAGGTGAACACTAAAAATATTAACCTTGACATGTGCATGTGAAAAACCACACTTGAGTTTATTGAAACTTCGCATTATCAGCTGTGCCTTGTAAACAATCGAACATTAAACAGACGACAGTCACGTCCGCCCCAATGACACTCGATCGCCTCGCCGCCATCGCGAAAACAAAACACTCACCTCCTCACGGTGACATTCGAACTTCCGACGATCGTCAACGGCCTCTTGTTGGTCTTCTTTCTTTCATTATTGTTGTTCAAAGCAGGCGAAGACGCCGATATCGACTTTATCTGATTAAAAAAAAAAACAAACGAATAAACAAAGGGCAGATCCGTAACGGGACAACGCACCTGCGCATCCTTCTTGGGCGGCCTGGCGAACCACGATTTCGCCTCGCCGTCGGACGTCCTGGCTCCGGCCCTGGAAATTTAAGATCAGACGTATTCGGTGAACAATGGCACCCATTGTGAATGACAATCAATCGCGCGATGACCGATTGACCTTAAACGTTTGATACGGTGACCGCAGTCTGGTCGTCGACACCGGCGCCAAGGACGCGACTTTTTTCGGATACTGCATCGATTTTTCAAGATTCGATGCAAAAAGTTGTAATTGTCAAAATGTGATTCTGAGAAAAAATGAGGTGGTTAAAAAAACGAAAAAAAAAGTTGAGGGGGCACCCGGGTTTGAACCGGGGACCTCTCGATCTGCAGTCGAATGCTCTACCACTGAGCTATACCCCCAGTTACTACTCTTGGTCGATTAAAACCATACAAACGACGCGGAACGAACCCACATATTTCCTTTTATAGTGATAGTGGGTAGCGACCATAGGATAATACGATTATGCAACATTTGAACTGAAAATAAAATCCCGAGTATAATAACAACAAAGTTAACAAAGTTGTTGATAGAAAACATGGACAAAATATTTTGAAAATATATTGCAAGTTAATACTTTGGGTGACGATAGGA
>QDEB01061148.1:0-18602 GCA_004193795.1 Asbolus verrucosus | reverse complement strand
TTCCGACATCACAACATTACAGCGAAAAAAACACGGTGTCTAGAACCTGTCTCCAATTTGTGAAATTGTCATCTGAATTTCACTCTTGGCTGTGAAATGCGGCAATTTTCAGCTGGTACCACTCATGCGTGTCGTGGCGTGATTTAAGCTTGAAAATTTCCGATAAATTCGTAGCACTCGTGAAATTACTTGTGATAAACCCACTTTCTACTGTTTCGCGCCGATAAAACCATCTCTTCTTGTGCGATAACACAACCGTTTCATTCTATCACGTTTGAAATCACACTTTTAATCATTTCGAACGGAAATGTTAACAACTTCTATTGTTTACGTAAATTAAATCGTAAATACGCAAAGAATAAATGTTCGATAGCTCCACGTCCCGACCAGACCTCAAAAACGCATTTAAAAATTTTCACGTCATATTGCTAAGATTTTGTGTCGGCAGGATTGAAAATGCTGCCAAATGATCATTTAAATGTTTAAAACGGAGTCGAAAATTGTTTGTTCCAGCAAGAAGGTAAGTTATGTTTAGAAACATCAGAATCGCCAACCATGAAAACAAATAATAGACGTCACACTTTTCCTTTATGGCGCAAAAAGCGACTAAATTCAACGACATGAGTTCAAAACTTTTAGGAGCCAAGAAATCCCAAATATTTTTGGTTTTGATGAAACAGAACCAGCCACGAGTCGAAGTGAACCAAAAAGGTGCTTAATTAATTTATTAATACAAGTCTAATGTCAAATACAGTTTGGTCTCTATAAATGAAGATTCGTTGCCCAAAATTTTCGTGAGCCTTTCTATAAACAAAATATATCATCAAATTTGATTCTGAAAAAAGATGAATATTGCATTCCACTTTTTTTTTCCTTGTACATATGAACTTGCAGACAGCCTCCCGGGCATTCGACACATCAGGTTAAATTATATAAATTAAAGCTACTGCGAAATAAACAAGTAAGCACTATGTTATTAATACTATTAATAACCACGGTTACAGACGACTTAATAAGATAAACAGATAAAAGGGATATGAGTGGACAAAATTATTTTATTATAAATAATAACAACGTCGTTTTGATTCCTTTAACATGGTCCCGCGTAACAAAGCAACATTAACGTTTCGCCGAAAAATCCGTCACGATTTTTTACATCCTCTGCAACATGAAAAATCTCACCCAACTTATAAATGTCTTTAAAACTTGGCAGTCATGCACAACGGTACGGAGCATGCAAATGTCTGGAATCTGGCAGGAAGGTGGCTAAGTTTATTTTCATATCTATTAATAAAGCTTAGTATAAGCACATGGCAATACCTCCTTTACGTTTGCCAAAACTTAACCCTGTTAAGTTGCTTGACTGATGATGGGTATCTATCGCGCGAACCCAACTATTTTTAGCGGGTCCACAATAAAATAAAAACAAACACGAACATGTGACACCATCATCAAGGTTCAGCGCTTAAATATAAATAATAACATAAACAGCCCAGCTCACCTACCAGACGGCATGTTTTGTCCGCAACACTGATTCATACCTGCAACAGAAACTCGGCGTTAGCGTTGCGTAACGAGCTCCGAGTGTTTCCAAGCAACACGCTCTCGTGGCGCCTTGAACTCCGCAAGCACACCACCGACAGCAGCGGATGACCTATATGCGTGCAAGACGTTCTAAAAATACCGATCGGAGTCGCAATTGCGTTCTTTTCGTTTCGCGATGGCCGACATTCACGAGACAGATCGAGGGCAGAAGTGCAAGATTTAACAATGTGGTTAATGGTTTATTATGTGGCAGGTTGAGAAGCTGCAAAGCGACGAGGAAAGGACTGACAGCAATCAGGTATCCTCGGCAACTGCTCGTATAAAGCTTCGCCTCGACACATATTCCCGACGATAAATAATTGAAAACCCTGACAATCTCAAATTATAAAAGAAACGGCTCGGAATAACTCCGAGAATGACGCACTTCTTATGTGGCGGTAATGAGTTTCGGCCGTTCGTTCCGGGGGCATGTTTCGACTCGGCGATGATTATTGATCAAAGAAAATCGAAAAGGGAATAATGAGCAAACACCTCGTACAAATGGCGAAACGGAGAGATCGATTCTACCACAACTAACGCCGAAAATATCTCGCTGGCTACCGGAATTAGCTTCGAAATGAGCTGTCATAAAAAATTATTAACGACAAATTCCTGAAATAAATTTTCAAACCGAAAATGACGGTATTTATAGAAAGTAAACTTGGCTATTAGCGCTGTTAAAAGATGCGCTCAAGACTGTAACAAGTCTGTCATTAGAAATGTGCCAGTCTCCCATTGTCGAACCGAAATTAGATTCTGACACACGCACAATCTGACTGCGATTTCTCTCAGAACGAGCGGAAAAAGGAAAACTGATGTCCTTGGGAGAGGCAGCAAGACGATCCCATTAAAAGGAGAAATGACTTGAACTCTAGCATTTTCTCTTACATAAGTTGACTAACGAGAAACGCAATGTGTGTTAAAATAATTTTCATAAAGCTACGACATGAAATTAGAAAATGAATTGCATCATAGAATTCTCTTAAATGTTGTACAGAAACGGCCAAAGTGACTAGTCAGTGACCACAAAATATTCTTAAAATAGACTAATTACATAAAACGCATATGCATTTCTTACTTTTACTTCACGACGGTTTCGTAACAATCCAGACGACAATAAATTAAATGCGAAATCATTAACAACAAAGAGTGTATCGCGATTTGATGCGCTGGCAATAAATCCATCGAGTTTTGGAACTCCTATGGGGGCAAAGAGCGGCCAACAATATGTGGCGAGAGCATTGTGGAGCGACTTGGCAACGTAGGAGACATGTGATTGGGAGATAACCCTTCAGTTTCAACACTGAGTGATAAGATAAGTAATAGAGAACTGCACAATGTACACCTCGAAAAAGGACGACATACTGGTCGCCTAGAAACCCGTTTTGTATATTTATAAGACAAGTTCAAATTATTTAACCCGTTTAACTACTAATCAATTCAATTCCAAACGGTGTATAAGTTAACATTTATGGCGTCACACTCAAAACGTATCTTCCAGACACAAAATTAACCGATTTATCTGAATAATGAGGCCCACAATCAGCAACTCATTTGGAAACACAATGTAACGACACACTACTAAGCAGTAATGGAACCCATGTTTTTATAGTGAATCTATTCAGATTAGACCATTTGACTTTGTAATTCTCTCTTCAACCATTGATGTCAAAATGGAATATTCCAAATACGTTTTTCTCATTGTTAAGCACCTTAAAGAATAAACGACTATCTAATGGTATAAGGTTGTCGTAAAAATTATCTATTTGCTCTTGGGCTTTAGAAATAAAGCCTAAATTATTCAGTCCAAAGTGCGTATCAAGCATACATTAATCGGTACAACAATTACAAAAGCTGTCAATGATGTCATAAACCATCGCCGAGAGAGTATTCTTTCAGTCTTGATTTATGTAAGCTGTAACATTACAAGCAAATATTTAAATAATTAATTTAATATTACATTAACAGCTAATACTTATTATATTCAACCTTCAATTAACAAAAACATAATGAACTTGGCCTACGCAAATGACAATGCCTGTGGGTCACATATTAACGTTCGTTTCCTTCATAATATTATGGGAATCGTGTATTATTTTGGTTATTGCTGTTTCATATATAGTTGATTCACTGTACGTTACAACGAACTTATTCGATTAAAATGTTAACAATAAAACTCATGTTACAAACACAAAAGTTGCGAAATTGCACTCAACATACATTTTATGTAATAATTTTACTCTAATTATGTCTGCGATCTTCATAAAAACAAAATTCGAAATTATCCGTTCATGAATGCAACTTTTTCGGAAAAGGTGTCAAATTTTTGTTGAACACTTTTTGGAACAGTGTACACATTTCAATAGCTTTCCAAAATATGGCACAGAAATATATGCCAGTGTAGAAAGAATTTTGTATTTTTTTGGGATTTTTTCGAATGATACCACATATGCATGAACGCTCACTTTCGTTTCCTGCCAGAAGTAACCGCTCATGTGTAAAATTTCGAACAAATTAGACAAGAAGAGAAGGGGCGTTTCTTAATATAGAAATTAATTAAAATTCTGTTGAATAATGTGATTACAGCGGTTGTAATATTATTAAACGTCGTTATTCGTAACGAAAAATTGTTCATTTAACACCTAGCTCCTTTACAGTTAATTTAAAAAAGTTGTTCAGTGATTATGAAACTGATTAATTAGGTTTAAGACTATACAGCTGAAGTGAAGTCTATTGGCAGCTTCTGTGACAAAATGGTTTTATTTTATTCCTTTATTAAATTTTATTAAAAAAAAAATCCCAGCTAGATTAACGCCAAGAAAAAATGGTGCACTAATTGGTAACGATAGCTTGTTTCTTGCAGTGGATCAGAAATGAGAACTAAAGGAATCTCTTTTAATTTACATCAATACGAAGTTTAAGCTGATAGCTTCAAAAACTTTTTTCCAAAATACTCTATCAGCACTACTAAATGAAAAAACTTTTTAGAAAAAAAGTAATGAAAACGACAAAGGATGAAAGAAATTCACAATTATCACTGACAACAAGAACTTAACAATGCCAAAGAAATACTGATGAGAGCGCCATTTATAAAGATAAAAACCCTCACACTCCTTAGCACCGCATCCAGTAATTACTAACAAATAGTTAAACCAAATGCTGCAATCGTTAAATGCTACTATTTTTCTTATTTATCTGCTACAAGAGTCGAAACAAAACAGATTTATCGAAACTTCAAATAAGACAAAGCGTTTATCTCAACCATTTCAATGCTTCGAACTTAAAACTGAGATGTTGTCCTTTGCAGTCGGTAAAATTAATTATTAAAATTTTAATAAACAAAATCCATGGTAAAATCGGAAAAAATTATAACAAAAAAACACTTAGATGAAAAATGGAAATGAAGGTTTTCTTCAATTTCGCAAAGTAACAGATGTTTAAAAGGAAGAAATTACAGGTAATTTAAATTTTAAGCCCGGATTTAATGTCAAACCATAAAAATACACCAATTATTTCCGTAGACGCTGAACGGAATTTTGTCTGAAGTATGTCACAGATAATTTGGAGATTTATCACAATAAACTGCTGCAAAAAAATACAAAATACGTCATTAAATACATCACGCAGGTTGAGGAATCTATATACAAACTTAATTTGGGAATTTCAAATTTTAAGAAATTTTGTTACTCAAATGTGTAAATTCTGTGTAAACCAAAATACAAAATCTTACAGTAAACTACTTCTAGGTACACAATATTACGTACCACTGAAAAAGGTAAATAAAAACTCCCACAACCCAGTTACTTATGCATAATTCAGATTTAACTTCCTTGCCTGTGGGCAGCACGTGTAACTTAGCTGGTAATAAATAACCTTTTTTCAAAATTTTTAAAAATCGTAGACCAACATAAAATCGACAGGAAGCATCTGGCATCCCACTGGACGCAGAAAAAACCGAAACAGCAATTTTATGGCCGGAACCCACAGGTCGTCACTTATCCATAAAAATTTTAAATGCGTCCAGCATTTCTTTGTCTTCATTTCGCCGGAACAAAGACAATAAATTTGTAATAACAGAAAACGGAGTACGTCGCAAATTTCAGAATAATTTGAGAAAATTCCCGAGAAAAGTGCGCGTTTGAAATCGCAGTAGAATGTGGGTTCATTAATAAATAAAGCTTCGCGGTTTGTTGGTAAACAAGAGTTTTGTATGCCACGTAATTGTGGCATAAGATTGTGTTTGTAAATAAATGACAATACCGGTTCTCAATACACGTGTATATAATTTATATCCTAAACATTCTTTCCTTCTGTATCATAAAAATGCGAAAATTGCCACGACGCAGCGAACGTTCCAATTTATATTTAGCACTCAGACTTCTCTTAATACGGCTCTGTTCGGAAAAACGCTAATTTAGTCGCACTAAAAATACACTGCTGTCCATCCAGAAGGCGCCAGAAAAATTTCACTTTAATGCTAATGGGGTTATCTCGGTTAGAAATAAAGGAATCGGCTAATGACACGCAATTTCTGACTTCTTTTACATAAAAAATAAACTGTCGTTAACGAAATGTTTTCGTGTGAACGCCGCTTAAGTTTAAAGGATAACATAACGACGGGAACACAATAAAAAGGCCCCTATATAGACATTACGGACAGAAGTTACTGGTACTGTCATCTCTCAAAAATCTCACTACACCATACGTCACAAATGTAAAAGACGACTGCATAAAAAAATTTAGTGATCCCAAAAATGGAATAAGCTGTGAGCACCCATAACATAAAGGTCGCATGTTGGACACATGGCTGGAAAATGAAAATGCCGAGGAACTGTCACGTTTTATTTAGTTTTTTGTTGTGACTTGACACAATCTCCCAGCTTTTCCTGTTTTAAAGAGGTCTGGTAATGATGATACGATTTTTCCTGTGCGTATTGAAATATTTTTCTCAATTTACTGATAGGTTCGAAGCTGATGGCAAATAACGTGAATATCTTATTGAACTTTAACATTTGACTTTATTTTGAAACGATGCACGTTTTTAAAAACATACGATAAAACTATGTCGGATTATTTCAAACAGACACAATTTTGATTATTCGAAATTAACGTTTTTCACCGAAAATAGAATCATCGAAGCCCGTCTGCGTGAATGCAGGAATTAATTAAATTACACTTTGGACAGGTTCGAAAAAGCTGACCGACAAATATTCAATTGAATTTGTTAATTTCCTGTATTGTGAAGTTTACAATTGCAACTGACCACATCCAAGGTTTTTCGCTTTGTACGAAGTTTAATATCTTCATGACGAGACTAATAAAAGTTGATCCGCCTTATTGGTCATAATAATGTGAAATGCGGACGCAATATACCGAATATGGCCGGGTCCCCCATATATAAGGGATGACATATTGGCTCATTTCAAGTTTGAGCTATAGCAAGCAGCCGACTGCATCGAGTCTTACTTGGAAATGTGAAGGAAGAATAACTCACGTTGCCCAGAAAACAAACTTTACATAATTCGACGCTGGATCTAAGTGAATTTCAAGGAAACAACATATGGTGGGCTTGAAAAAACAAAGTGGAACTCCTCCGTTATTTAAAATTTGGCGAGACATGACGAAATTATAAAAATAAATTAGCCATAATGACAACAAAGGGGCGCTGAAATACGACCGCTTTAATGCAACTTCACATTGAACTTCAGCTTAGCCATAAAACTAAGTAAGCATTATTGCATTTAAACACGCTGCAGTTTATTAACCGCCACGGACGAATGATGGACTAATTTACAAATGGTCTGTTAAAGAGTTCACTGTGCTATATCATAATTAACAGCAATTTTTTACCAACAGCCTTTTACGTGGTACACAATTTTTTCTGCTGTTTATGGCCACTTTTATCAACGAGATAATGACGGTCATCGGGACAGGGAGGGGGACTTTTTTACTGCAGATTACATTTTGTTATTTGCAAATCAGCTCTCCTAAAAAGAAGATAATCATTTATAATTTGCAATTTTATTGATTCTTCGAGAACTTGTTTGATGTGCAACCAGGATGTTGATAATGATTAATAAACGCCGATTTCATCAAATTAACATTTTCGCCATAAAATCTTCTGAGAAATTACTTTTAACCGTTACAAAATTCACTATTAATAACTAGGTAACGTATATCAAAAAAATCACGAGTCAAATTCTCGGGATATTTTAAGAAGATTTGAGAAAATACAACACTGTAAACGTTCATGTCTTCGTACTGAAACATGTTAACACTCTGACATTTTATTCATTATTTATTGTTACGTTAGTAAAAAAATAGTTTTTATTAAAATATTCAATGCCAATTTTGCTCAACTGCAAGAAATATCCTACTCTTCAAAAATGAATTACAATTGCAATTTATTATTCTCCGATCCGGTTGTAGAAGACCATGATTAAAGCAAGCACAGAAACTTAAAAACTGAAAACGTTAGCACAGATACGAAATTCTGTTCAAAATACGGAAGTCAATGGAGAAGAACGCGACTCAAGGACATGAAAGTTAGAACTAATTATGCAAAACTTTGGGGTATTTTCGAAGATTTGGGCTCTTAAAACGAAAATGTTGGAGGTGCGGAAGATGCCACCAAATCTTCGCAAACCTGAATGCTACTGTGAAAACGTTGCCGGTGGGAGCCTATGTAATTCACGATTAAGATGCAATTTACCGCCCCTTTAGCTTCAGCTGCGGTTTATTTTTCGATCGCACGGCATTATTATATCTCTCGGGCACACATTTCCGACTTAAGTGGTCACTTAAAATTGCAAATTTGTGGCCATAAATCCAAATAAATTCGGTAAATTTAAAAGGGGTTTATTATGCAAAATATTCATGCACCTACATATTAGACACGAGGAATCATCATTTATGGAAGATGGGTACCCACTGGGATTACCGAAAGAACGAAATACAATTCCGACAACTGTCAACAGAAAGGATTAAATTAGTCGACAAGATGAAGAGACAAAGCTACCGGTTTTGGAGATTTTGCCACAGAAATCAGTATAATTAGGACTTTTATAAATTCCATCAAACTGCAGTGATCAATGTCAGTATTTTCAGTGGGTGGCCTGGCATTGTAGGCATCAGAAGTATTCGTATCTGTGACCTTCGTTTATATGACATCAGATCATATTAACATCAATATAATTATCGAGCTTTAAGCGGAGCCACAAGATGATAACGTAGTAAAATAAATTTTTATATCCGGAGTGTTGGCGATCACCATGATTAGTTCATTTTTATGAAAAGCTATGAATTCCGACCAACCACACGTCTTAACACCTAATGCATTTTTTGCGACGGTGCCCGGGGCATTTAGTTCAATCAGAAATAAAAAACATGACCAGAAAATGCTCAAGCTTGTGGTAACTCATGGCCAGGATCACCCACCTCCAGATTCCGCAAACATTCTTCACGTGTCGATGAGTCACAAAATTTCAGATTTCACGGCTTTTAGTCCTAACAGAAGCATCGAACGATCTGAGAATCCGAACGAACTTCGGTTTTCCCGCAGCTCCCACCGTCTTATATGCGTTATTACACAAGAATATTAATCGAGGTCATCTTTTCGTCACGAAGAGATACTGGTTAAGAGATAAATTTAAACGCCATTTAAATGCGTCTGCTGTTGCAACGATTCCGAAAGGTGGAATTGGCGAATTTACCTCCGCACGTGGAGAACTTCGGAAAAGGTCAAGCACTTCCCGGAAGGCTGTTCGACGAGACGATTTTGGACACCCAACTTGAAAAGGCGAGCGATTTCGGGGAACGCCCAAAAAAATATAAATGTTTATTTGTGGTAATTAATGTGGCGAACACTACACTAAATAGGCCAACTCTTGGGCGAAATGTTAATTAGTTTATAATCAGTGGCGGTGCTGGCTCACAGGCATGAATTACTGCAGAATTATTAGTTGGGTTTATGTTTACATGTGTGCCAACCGTTCAACTCCGCGTTCAAAAACATCGACCTTCCAATGATATTATGTGACGTCATCGTGTTGGCATATTACGCACCATTTTAGTGTAGACAGATCGTGGTGCAAAGTTTAAAACGTCAACAAACGCTATTCGAAAAAATACTACACCAACCCGGAAAATACTCGCAACGAGCGACGGATTTTTGTCATTTTCTATATTAATTAGTTGTTTACATTGTTAGGATTTATACAAAGCCATTACTTTTTTTTAAATACAAATGAACCCACCATTTAGTAATTAAAACCATGCATCTGTTACAAGAGATTAATCAATTAAGTGGTAGCTAAACAAATACCGATAGGAAAAATACACCACCAGGAAAAGATACAATAATAGACGCTCCGACCGAAACCTCGTGGAGTCCAAACACCTGTTGTTTTCGAAATTGTGACCAACTATCCAAACATTCGAACCAAATTCTCGAAAAAATTCAATTAAAATTGGCACCTCGGTGCTAATTTTGCTTGAGCTTACGCAAGCACGGTTCGTTCGTTGTTATATAAGTCAACAGCGAAGACTGATGCTTCCCTTGAGATGGATTCAAGGTCACGGCGAATGTGCGAAAATGCAATTAGGTATTCATAGAAACGCGGTTTGGTATCTGAACTTTTATTACAGCAATTTTGTAATGTTTGCCACTCCCAACATGAATGAATAACCGTATTTTACAATGTAATCATTGTTTTCTGTTACTATAACCGTTTTTAATAAGCTCATTCAAACTTTTACTTTTATCGCCATTGCTTCCTGTAATGGGATTCCAACCAAGATAAAAAAAATTATTTACGACTTTCGTTGCAATAGAAGCTTAATTATTTGCAAAATAATGTCACTAGTAATGTACCAATTAATGGCGGCACATTTGTACAGATCGATGGTGGCACTTTTAGGAATACCGGAAAATGTCCTCAATTACTTGGGAAAACTACTACTTTATATCAGTACGGGAATAGCGCGATATTATAGTGCATAAAAACTGTAATCAGGTTAAAGTAAAAGTAAAGTTAAAGTAAGTTTTGAAAATGCCAAAACAGTCTCCAAAAGAACAATTGAAGCATGAACGTTTTTGATTTCAAATGGACAAAGTTTTCTGTAAAACTTATGGTGGAATGCATTTTTTAATATCGAAACAATGATAAATTTCAAAAAACAGATAATTTAATTTACTTTTTTTCTAATTTATACGTGAAGAATAAAACACGTCAGTGTGAATAGGGCGAATTTAATATTTCATCACAAAAATTTCAAAATCGGTTAACTCAATACTCAACTGATTGGTGAAAATTCCGGCTTCCTTTGAAGTTTAACCACAACGAAATAAAAATGTTTTTATAAATTTAAGCATAATCACTGACTATTGACCCTTATCGTGGAGAAATGAATCTCTGCGATGAATGAGTATCGGTAGATGAAACAACAGATTCTGCCCAATTTACCCAAATACGACGTATTCAACACAAAATAAATAAACAAATAATACCAGATGTTGTTTTAAAATTAGACCTGAAATTATAACCAAACTGGAGATCTCCTTTTCTGGAGATAATTGAAGTCGTTTACAATACATCTAACAGTTACATTAAAAAATTAAAACAAAAGAAATTATTGCCGTTAACGTTTTTTGAAGATTGTAAAAGTATTAGAGAAGATGCGCCTGAGCATGATAGGAAATCAACAAATAGGCTTCAATAATTTCATGTGCCATAGAAAGGAAATCATCTAATTAAAAATCACTTTCAGTCGAAAACATTTTAAAATATACAACTCGAAAAATATTTCATTTGAAATGCTAATGCAAAATATGCAGAAATGCATTCGTACAAAACAACAATTACAACGCCGAATAACGAAAATTATTTCTCAAAAATTAACCCAATTAAAACACAAAAAAAGCAGATGCATCATCGTGAAGATGGTAAGTAACATCATGTTAGATCACCCAGATTTTTGGCTATCTTCATGAAAAAATATCAAAATCCAAGCCTGAAAACTGCCGATAATATCATAATTACTCGCGATATTACTTCTTTTTCTGCTCAATTTTAATTACACTGAGAGGAAAGCAACAAATGAAAATTTATAATACAGATCTCCACAGTTGCCTCAATTTTCCATTATTAGTAAACTGTTTGATGAAATTATTAATATGCATACACCTGCAAAATGCGGGTTCGAACTAGATTTTTCAATAAAATCGGTTGCTCTAAAGCTGAAGGGAGCCACAGCCACCATTATTTCAGGTTAAAATGCATCCATTTATCAGCGAGTAATCACTGATGGCTAATACTATGTAATAACGTCATTATTTTAATAGCTTTGTAACTGTAGAGTTATTAAATAGAGGGTTATAATAGAATCGTAATTATTGTTAACTATCAATTGGTAATTAAATTAATACGCAGGGAGATGGCGATTTTCTATGGTACTGGTATGGTAAAAAAATCGAAATTTTTACCGTGCCTAGCATTTCGTTTTACAACTCTCATGCAAATGTTGTTTTTTTATTGTTGTTTTCGTCTGCAGTTAAACAATTAATAACACACTGTCTAGTCAAGTTCAACTACCTCATTATTTTGTCGAATAAAGTGTCGCGTAAAGTGCATAGATTGGGGGGATCAATCCACCCAATGCAGCGTCTATTTTTAAAACATCGATTTGAAAAAATTGTCTTGCACTTAAAAGCATGTAGCCAATTAGCGTGCATAATACCTCTTTTGATGTGGCAATTGGACTTCAACATGGCAACTCTCCAATGAGCTGAATCCACTCCTACCAATTACGACGTGAAAAATGATAAATAATTCCACAAATTCCGCTAATTATTTCATAAATTAATTAAAACATGGGGGCAATAAATAATATTTTTTGTGAATTTTTGCACACTTATTGGGCGGTGTTGCTAATATGGAAACGCGCATAATGTTTTTTGCATCGACGCCCGAACTAATTTATTAACGTAAAAACCGAAGAAAAACTAGTTTCCCACTTGGATTTGTCGTAATAACATAAATACTCAACTACCTTGACTTTTATCTGAATGAAAACTTGCAACCGTAATTAGCATAATACAGAAAATCATTTCTATGATATTTGTTTATGTGTATAAATACCATTCAGTCGGGGGATTAAATAAATATTGGAAACTTCGCAACAGGTGCCCCCTGCTCTGCATCTGGGCGGCTCCCGACAGAATTCGAACATTTTGGACGACATTCTTTCTCCATATACGAATTCGAACGTGGGCGCTTGCAGAACAAAATGCAAAAATTTTCGTCACAGTTGTAACACAATATTAATTGATAATAAACACTAAAATTAGAAATTGGAGGCTCGTCTTAGTGGGCATGCGCACTGAAAGTGTTGTGACGGTGGATGTGACATTGAATTTGCTTAATAATAGACAGTGTATAATAAACTGGTTGCGTAATGTTGACGAAGTATGTACTACTATACATTGTAATTTAAATTCATGAGAAACTAGACTCCATCCGATAATCGCTCCGAGAAACTGAAACCAAATGGGCAAGTTTTCGGTTTTTTCCATTTTTTGAAAAGTAAGCCAACTATCTTTATTTGGTATTTACATAATTATCGTGAGACGCGTCAATTTACATTGCAAAGAGATAAAAGAAGGACGAGGATACAATTTCCAAGCAACGGCGATTGATCGGTGACGATGACTCGATTCTTGGTAGACACGTGGAGGATTAATTGCGAAATGGCCAGGACGAATTTTTCAGCAAAAACCACTGAAACTTTTTAATATTTACCTCAAAGTGTCTACGTTAAAATAATTCCACCTGATTTCAAGGTTAACAAAGTTTATTTACAATGAAAGATAAACATATTTTCGCGTGCAAAAAATCTGGCTCGCGAGAAATGATTAGATTAAAAAGTAAATAAATACCAACAACGACATTTCGTTATGTGTTTCCGAGAAATGCAATTCTTTTTATTGATTGAAACGTAAATGATCTTTTCTTATCGTCAATAACGTCTGGCTATAGATATTCCAGTTTTCAAAATGGCAAATTTTACAACATCGGCGAAAAAAATCTAATCATTTTGAGGAAGGATGTGATTCAAGTTCAGTAGCTTACTAAACATGTTCCTAAAATATCCATTTGAACCGCTTGGAACCTGCAAGTCACGACAAATTTTAACAACTCTTTGAAGGCCAAAATTTACTTCGGATTTTACAATAAAAAATATTTCCATTATTTTATAGTGTAACATCCAATTAAATAACCACAATTCTACATGAAAACATATGTAATATTAAGAAATAATCTCAAACGGGGATAAAGGTCGCGATCTTTTAACCATGTGATAAATACAGAAATTAGTTGATGTTTGATCTGCAAAAATCTCGATGAGAAACAATTTGACGAATTGAAAAAATAACTAAATACGATGACGTTCATTTTGCTGCATGGGGTCATGTGATGATGAATGCTGGAATTTTGAAATAGTGCAAGACCAGTAGTAAGGTAAAACGGATAATTACATAATATTATTTGTAGCACAAAGTACATTACTTTATCAGAGAGTACAATGAAGATAATTTTGCAATAATAAATGTGTAGCGAAAATGCCTTCATTTTTAGAAATATCAGATTAAAAATAAATTCAATCAAAATTTAAAAAATTATCAAAAATTAAATCCAAAATGAAAACGATGGTTTCTTGGGAAAGAGATCATTTTAAGTCGTTATCATAAATACCATACAGAAACCCTTACAAAATTTATTGCTGTTAATGTGGCTTTTTAAACGTCAAATTCACATAAGAAATCAACATTTCTGGCTTTTCTGAATCATTAAATCGAAACCGTTAGAAATCAAAAATTAAAATGGGAGATCACACATCACGTCCAGAATTATTTAAGTCAATTTACAGTTCTGGAGGTGTATGTAGCCTGCAAAGTTGATGGTCAGTGAAAAGTACAAATTCAGACGCCATCTACAGTTGTACGAGGTACTTATCTACATCCTATCTATGGGGATATCTAAATTTAAACTTTTTCAATTAAAGTAAAAATTATTATTTTCGTTCTTATTCACATTTAACGAAATTAAAAATCTTATTAACAAAATTGAGTATGGGTTTCGACCCACGTTATTTTTACATTGGCTAAACTCAAATTCAAAATGAGTAAAAAAATCAAATTTTTCAGAAAAAAACAGTGAATTACATCTATCGTGTTTCTCCATACTGAACCAGATTTAGTGTTTATAAACGAAATATAAACAAAAATTATCATGAAATTTCAAATAGGAACCAATAAAAATTATTCAGTTACCAGATATTTAGATACAGGTACAAACGTACAGAATTTCTTCTTTTTGATTTATGTATGGTAGAAAAAGACCAAGATTTAACAACTTAACAGGACTAATGTGCGCAATATCCAAAATATTAATGAAAAATGGGCCCTTTGAATATTTTTTAAATCCATACTTCTGTAACGACAGCTATGATGCTTAGTTGGACGATTTTATTAGCAAAAATTCTGATAATTAAATTCGCCTTGAAACTGCTCAAGCCTTGCTAATTTATGGGAATTCTTGCGGTAAAAAATATTTTTTTTAATTCTACCGTGCTCAAAGCAGATTACTTATTATATTTCTGTGGGCAAAACTGGCAATATTATGTACACACAATAATTAAACCAATGAACTCTTGATAATAAAGACAGCCATAACTCAAAATGTTCAAAAATTCGATAGAATGGTACTCCCTATGTGGTACCGCAACAATTTGACAGAAACATTGAAGGTCGCGAATTACTAACACGGAAATTTCTGAATTTTCCTCCATCTCTCTTTATCTTTAATCTCTTTAATTTTCGAAAAACGTTCATAAACGTTGCTGGAATTGCGCAACCGGATATCCTGCGAACCAATTCTTCAACTTTCGATTTCTGGAATATCGGAACGAATTAACGGCCATTAATATTACAGACACCGATACGGGGAGGAGAGGAAGATCGGGTCCGTGGTATTATTAAAAGTGAAACGTGTCACCGTGTCCTCAATACTGCCCGCCTAATTTTAAACTTCAGCTAACCGTATGCATTCCACAGACTACTGAATGTCGAATATTTAAATTCGATATGCAATTTACAGGAATTTAATAACAGAAATTGCACATTTTCAGCGAATTCTGGGCTAGAGGTCCGTGAAAAATCTGCACGTCGAGAAAATGCAACGACCACAACGCTCCACTAGAAATGGGCAATAAAATTGCAGAACTCGTTTATTTTAATTAATTCGCCAAAGCAGACAATGATGCAAAAGGTCACTCTTGCGCTTTATAGCTTTTTGAGGGGTTAACCTGCAGAAATCCTTCGTTTTTCCGATGTGTCATATTAAAATCGTATGTTAAGTAGTTTATTGAAAAAAACCTTTTATGGATGCATGTGTAAAAGGCCGATTTTAATTAACTGGTTTAATTGCGAATGACTTTACTACACCGGTAATATACTCTGGCAATTATTAAATGCTTGAACAATTCCAATGTTACAGAGTCAAAATGCATTTTCAATGATTTTCAACGTAACTGGCTTCCGATTCAATTAAAGCCTTTGCTTCAGATGCTGCGTAGAAAAATTGTCGAAAATAAGAGCATACAGCCAAGTACACATGTACTCGGTTGGCATAGTAAGTTAAAATTAAATATATAAGTTTTATAAACTAGTGAGAGTGTAACCTTCTTCTACGTTGCATGTGAAATACTTGGTAATGTGTGACACGTGAAGAGAATTATGGAGTTAAAACCGTTCGAGTATCCAAGAAGTGCCGAGCAATTATCTGTGTTTAATTTCAACAAGAAAAATATAATTCTGTTCTATGGGATAAGAACTACTCTGCATTAATATTTTTTGCCCAACCTCATTACTTTTATTGCTACACTGTAATGAAAACTGTCGAGTATCAGGATTTTTTAAATCCACGTCAGCGCTTCTGTTTTGTTCTTAATCAAAGTTCGTTCACTTGCGATGAACAAAAAATTAGGTTCTAGAAAACAAAATCGTTTTCATTACTGAAGAACTCCACAAGGTCTCTAAATCGAGTGTCAATAGAGCCAGTAACGGAGTGCTGCTAACAATAATTCTACCAAGAAGCTCAAACCTCAATTACTTCTTTTGCCAATTCCAACAGAATTCGTTCTGAATCGTATTTTTAATTTGGATTCGATTATTAAGTTGTACAAGTTGAGATTACTATTTGGAAAACTAAAACACCAAACCTTCAAAGGGGCCAAAAAAACATTTTTTCGAAAATTGGATTTCATAATCCTACAATCAATTTCATACACTACCGCTTCAGCAACCAATTTCAACATAAACAAAACTGATGTGGGAAAGACGAAAATAAACGTTAGGAAAATAGCAGGAATATGATGAATGGAACTGGCGAAGCCACAACATAAAAGCAATACGTTTAGCCTTCATCTTTCAAAGCAGTTATGCAACGGCTAAAATAACGTAAAACAAGTCAGCACAAAAAAGAAAAACTACAAAAAATAATTTCAGTACTCTCTTTTTTTGTTTATTATTCCGCACTGTTTTATTATTTTTTCATGTTCTCTGAACAATGATTGGAAAATCGACAAATGCCATTTATTGAAAAATAATAAATCTCGCCAAGAAAAGTCAAGAAAAGTTTGTTTTATTTTTAAGTAAGAACTAATAAAAGTGTCCTCATGTACTCATAACATTGCAGACTATATTTATTGTGTTAAAAATAGAAATATTAAGAAGTATTTAATGTTATTAATGAAATTTGTAAAAAGCAGATGTACTTAATACTCTGTACCTTTTTAAAACAATGTGTAAAGATGACTTAAAAGATAAAAATGTGAGAAAAAAGGGACCTACTACTGTCTGCTCTTTGGAGTTTCTCAATTCCGTAGTATCTTGGTTATTATTTGGCTTGGTGCACGTAAATATTCGATAGAGGATTATACAATTTTAAAGTATTTTTAATATTTATTTAAGTACAACTATGTGTTTCCATATTTTCAATAATTTTAGATATCGTGTTAATGATATAGTTAATCTCAAAATTACGTCCACCTTTTTGTCAATCTACCGACATTTTTCTTTAGCCATCTTAAAAGATCCATGTCCTACATTCTAATGAAATACTGTATTGGTCAGTTTTTAATTCACTTTTTTTAGGTTTTAGGTATGTAAATATTATATATATAGTATTCGATTTTCTTCTCTTTGATCATTCATCTTCTAAAAACACTTCTTGGACCATCGATATTTTCGAAATTATCTGACATGAACGAAATTTTGACTAACTTAAACCGTTTGTATATGTATCTTTGAAAAATCTGCCACCGAATCGAAAAACTATATTAGTCCATTTCGAACCAATTTTTTAGGCTTCAGAAAGACAACGCAACCAAATATTTTGTTGTTTCCCTCTTCCTATCTCTCCGTGGATCAATTCAATTAAAATTTGGGAACTATCTGACTGGATAAATCGAAATTTCGTTTAATACTGACACTGACAAAAAATCAGTTGTTATTTTTATAAAAATATTTAACAGAGTTTTTAACACTGTTTTTAACGAGCACTTTTCAAACTCTGTTTTTTAGATTTTTGACAATGCATATTTCTAGAATGTAGTCTGTAAAATGTTATTCGTTTTATTTTCGTGCTATCTATTTATTCGACAAAATTTCTTTGTCCTGTCGTATCTTGAGAACCCCTCAACCAATCGAAACGAAATTTTGTCAAAAGAAAAAATTGGATAACGAACCTTTTAAATTATTTTCATTTGAATTATGACGTTAATTTAGTTTAAAGCTCTACTATAGCAGAAGTGTATACATGTCGTCTATGAATCCCTTCGAACCTCTTTATACGGCTTGGTGACATACAGGGCTAAAGAACTGTCAAATTTTGATATAATTTGTTGAAATTCACACATGTTCAAGTTTGGACTTTTTTACACTTTGCCCATTAAAGAAT
>QDEB01061101.1:0-13157 GCA_004193795.1 Asbolus verrucosus | reverse complement strand
TAGCTGGCAACCTTGAACAAACAATTACATTAGTAAGTGACTGCTAATTGATGGCATGATAGCATACAATCAGTGACGATTAAACACTTAACATTTTGATAAAATAAGTTGCCCAATTCATTAATTTAAGTTGGGCTACACAGTGCTATGCAGTTAAGAAACGCCGGCGTATTGTGCTCAAATCGTCCCCGATATTAGTCAGTGCATATGAACCCTTTGTAGAATGATGCAAGTGACGCCCATGGATGTCCTTGCTCGACTAGCGTTTGTTTACAAACATTATTGAAAATACACTTAAACTACTTACCTGTGGAAAGAAATTGCATAATTCTTTCTTACAGATGATTCTACACACTACACAAAAGTTCATCATCTCAATAATATATCGTCTAAAGCCCTAATTTTAATAAAATACAGGAAACAACACAACTGTCAAATAACCGTTTGTTTCACCGGCACGATGCTAATACAAATGGACCAATCAGCAACTGTATCCGTTGTCAACAAAGAGAGAGGTTGTCTTTATTACAAACAATACCATCTGAGGGCAGTTCTAGGATATACGATTTCAGTGGATGCCTTCTGCAACTTGTATTTTAATATACTATTCCAGAACATTTCAGTGTCAAGTGATAACTAGAGGTATTTTGTTTTTGATGGCATGTTATAATCGGTTAAATATATCCTCATTTTCATGCGATTAATATAAAATTAGTGGATTAGCCCAAGTCGAAAGTTTTTAATGAAATATTTTTTTAGTAAATAATGTTTATTTCTGCATTTAAAATGCCAGTATTTACAACTTTACAAAATGAAATAATTTGGTGAAAAATGATACAAATAAATAACTACAGTATAAATAAATTTTACAAAAATACATTTTTTTATTTGAAAAATGTAACACTAATTGGCAGTTTTTACTTGTTAAGTTTCACTACATGCCTAATCCAGTTTCCATGAAGATAAGTCAGTTGAAATATAAGCCAAAAAGACAGAATACTGTAAGATGCTGAAAATAAGAACTATATATGTTATTTACAAACACACTACCTGCCTATATGGTGCAAGTTACAGTTACAAAAAATGTTTCCGAGGTGATAATGACAAAATACACTGTATGATACAACTGAAATTCAAACAATGGAAAATTATTTAAGAGTTCACAATTACCTTTTACTGCAATAAAAGTACATATAGCAACAATAGGAGCGAGTATATAAGACAGCAAAATTAAAAAACAATTTATATATGCATAAATTACTGAGTATATGTGAATAGTTACATATAAGTTTAAAAAACTGGCAATTGTCTTTATTATCTATTCTATGTGCACACTTCTGTCACCTAATATTTGCTTTGTAACTTTTTCTCTTGGGGTTAGCTTGAAACGCAATTTCCTTATTATGTAAAAAGTTTTTTGATTTTTTTTTCAAATTAAATCCTTGAGATGCGTTCACTTTAAAATCTTCCAAAATATTGAGTTTGTTTTCACTAAACTTTTTGCTTTTGTTTTGTTTTATTTTCATTATACATTTACGTTTTCTCCTTTTTACAAATCCATCGTGACAAGATTTTTTAGCAGTTTTAGGGGAACTTATTGCATTTGATTCTGTAAAAATCTGTGATTCATTTAGTAGTGACTCTAAACCTTTTATGTTTTTACTAAAAACTGGGTCATTTCTTTCTGTAGTCATGTTATAAAATCCTAGATCTCCTTTATTATTATCGTCAAAAAGGAAGCATTCAAGTTCTTCAAATTCTTTTCTTCCCTCTAATAAATAGTTGTCATCAAGTAGAAGTTCTAACATACTGTCATTTATGCGACATTCTTGTAAATTATCAAAGCTCTCAAAATCATCAAATTTTTCACTTAAAACTGGACCACCTAGAATAGATGTTATTTACCTACATGTTGCATGAACCAGTTCACATTATTTACCTAAAGCATTTGGTCTATCAATCAATTCTTCCAAACAATCGGGATTTGACATATCTAACTCTTGGGTATCCAGACTTTCACAAGGATTGTTATATTTTGTTAATGCAAATTCTTCAGTCTTTGACTGGACACATGGATATGTCATTTCTTCGAATATAACTGATGGATCAATTAAGAAATTGATTTGTGAATTTTCACCAACATTTATTCCAAATTCATTTTCAAGCATCAAGAAGTTTGCATTTTGTTGTGATGACGCTGAAAGTATCTGAAACGTATTTTCTTCATTTTTATCCATTTCAGTATTGTCCGCAGTATAAATAACAACCTCTTCTACTTTCTTTACAGATGCTGTATCATTGGGATTTAATTGTTCATGATTAAAAAATTTATCAAAATTACCAAAACCACAATCTTCAATGCTACCCAGCAAAGGTTTATCAACAAAATTCAATATTTCCTCCAAAGTATCTTCATTATATTTTTCCCTTTCTTGAACTGCACTATCAATATCTTCTTGAACATTTAGCTCCTGCATATTATTTTCATCTTCTGTTACAACAGCTGTCATGGACAGTTCAGCATTGTTGTTTTTTTCTGATATTTCAGTAACTACATCATCTTCTGAATCTGAACAAATTATAATTTCTTTTGAATTTATCTTTGTTGATTTTAAATTGGGTTTTTTTGTTCGATTTGTTTCCACTTCTTTTTGCAAATAAACCATGTAGTTTGGTTCATCATTATCATCATCAATTAATTCAAAAGTGACTACGCCTTGACTTTCGTTTATCTTTTCTTTTAAATTTTCACTTCTTCTACTCTTCCTATATGCTGGTTCTTTGTTTATAGCTGTTTTATGATTATTTAAAGATAAATCACTAATTTCTTCTTCAGAATCTGAACAAAGGATTATGCAATCACTTTCACAATTGTTTCTTGATGTTGGATCAGCCTCCTTGTTTTGAGCACTGGTTTTTTTTTGATCACAATTTTTACCACCACTAAGAATTAAATTTCTATCACTGCTTAATTTATTACTTAGTATTTCTGCAGACTCTCGGTGATTGTTTTCGAATCTTCTATTAATAAATTTCTTTCGAAGATAAACCATGTAGTTATCATCGTCCACAAATTCTATGGTAGGTACTGGAACAATACCTTTGACTATCAGGGGTACTTCCACACAATCTGAAGTATGTAAAAGTGTTGGTTTTTCTTTATGGGTGAATTTATTATCAAATGCATTTTTGTTAAAAAACTGAAAATAAAAATATTTAAATACCTACAATGACGGCAACAAGGTTCTTACATCATTCTCAAAATCCGAATCATTATCATCTGTTCCATAGTCACTGGTGGCAAGATTTTTGTGGATTTCATGTGTATTGAATGTGGAACAATTGAATTCATGGTTTGTTCCGTTCACTCTCTTCAATAATTTGCTACAATAAAACAGATAAATCTTTGCTCAAACAAATAGTTTACTTACTTTGCAATATTATGGACCAATTTATTTTCAGTCAAATATGCAGGTTTAACATCACCTAGGAGCTTCAAAACAGCCTTTTTTAATATTGCATCTGTGTTTCCGCTAATTAAAGATTCATTAGTAAGAACAGCTTGATATAACATCACCTGCAGAAGGCGTAATACTCTCAATTCAGTTATAACTTCAAGCTGTTTTGGTGGATGTTGGTTATTGAGATACAACACTTCAAACTCCAACTCCACATATTTTATCAAAAGTAGGTCAAACTTCCTGGACCTTGGATACTTATGTGTAAGCTGCAGGTAAAAAGAATTAGCTATATTCACATTTATTCCAACAAATACATACTTTAGCCACCTGACAATTGTATTCGTGAATAAGATATAATTTTCTCCGTACATCATTGATAAAGTCGGGCGTTTTTTGTTCATAATCCAGCTTTGAATTTATATAGCTACAAAGTGAATCATAAAATTTCTTTTTTTTTTTTAATAATGAAAACTAGCAAAAGTTGTGAAAAAGCAAATTATTAATTTCAGGGTTTCGATAGTAAAAATTTCACCAATCACTGGATTTACAAATTATGATTTTATGACCCATGGAGTTGGTTTCTTCTCTGAGAAGTGAGGATCAATCTCCGCTGCAGGCAGACCTCTCTTCTTTTACTATATTTTCATTCTTATATGAATATAATTAATTATATTTTAATTTCAAAATATAAATTAAAAAAAATCAACTTGTTAATAAATTTTTAAAATGAAAAACAGATTTATTAATGACCTCTTCTTTTTCTTCTTCCACTTTCTTTTCTTCTTGTTTCTTTGTGTTAAAAGTAATTACTCGAGCAATAAAATTTAAAGAACATGCAATAATTAAGTTATATAAAGACTAGTATGACTTGAAATGAACAAAATGTAATAATTAGCTTAAAACAGTATGAATAACACAAATAAGTGTACTGCTATGACGTGGTTCTTCCTGTATTTCTGTTGAAAAGTGATAAGTATAATTAAGTTAAATACCTTTTAACTGAATTGACCAATGAATGTGAAAATTCTGGACGATACGTATCGTAGTGAGCAGTCAAAAGATTTTGAAACATAGTTCCCAGGCACTGATCTAAAATTAAAAAACTATTTGCAACAAAAACTAACATGAATAATCTACACAATTTTAACAAAACTCCGAACCTTGCGATCTTGTATTGATGCAAATGTACAAAATATCACATTGTATTTTACAAAATTCTGATTAAATTCCCGGAATAATCAAATAATAATAAGCTGTTTACAATGCGAGAGAAGAAACTGTTAATAATAATAATTTTATGAAGAACATACTCATAGTATTAGTTATGGAGCAAATTCCGATTTCAAGGGAAAACCAGCTTCATGGCATGACAGATCGAAAAGAATTTTTCATATTCACAATAATTTTTCTCAAAAAATTCACAGAAACCTTCTGTTTACGTTAAACAAATTGGAAATATTATTAACATCATTAATTTTTTTCGTGTAAATATCGGTGAGGTACAGTTACTTCCAGGTTGCCAACATCCGGGTGAAAAACCCTGTCGAGGTATTTAAAATATTTTTTGAAATATATAATGTATGATGTGGTTTTAATCTGAAATTTTAAAGAGTAGAACATGTTCAGGATCTGTGATATCTTTTAGGAAAGTCTGTGTTTACTTATCAAGAAATTTGCGATAAATTATAGAGCGTTGGAGTTTTGAACGTTTTAAATGTTGGTACCCGCAACATTTTCTTACGTCAACCAATGAGACAACGGAAGAAATTAGGAGCATTTACCTTCAGCTGCAAATTGTTCCCTTATGTGACATGGCGTCTGGTAGGAAAGTCAGTTCTTGATCGGTTACAAACGTTTTGATTGTTTTTATGACATTATCATACAAATCGGCTTGCTGTAAAAGCCACAAACATTTTATAGATACTTGCATTGATGGTAATGCATGCAAGGAAAACTCAACGGATGAACGATGGGTAGGCACCAATGTCTTATTGACAACCTCAGAGGCATTAAAAGAATTTTGTCGTTGACAAGATGTTTTAATGCCTCTTAGGATATTTTTAATCACTAATCTGGTCTGTTTTTGTATTCAGGTACTTCGAGAAGCACCAAGCCCATCCCTATCAGGTAAACAAATTTTGTGAAAAATGTAATAGGGGATAAAGTTTCATTGCTGGTTTACTTGTAACAATGCATATTTGGTATCAAAAGAGTTAAATGATACTCCGCTTTGTTAAAAGTGAAATCAGACCATGTTAATAATGACCGTTGTTGCTATTTTCGAGCTGAAAATTAGAGGTCTCGCAAAAAAGCCTCTCATTTGCAACCTCATTGAACATTTCAAAATTTGCTGCAAGTTTCATGAGTCTTGAGGCCTAACTTGCAATGAGAGAACGGTTTGAAATCCAAATCAGGCGGAAAAATATTTGTCAAAACAATAGTAAACATGGCCACCTTCTGTAGATATAACCTAACCTACTTGGTAAAGTTTGTTTATATTTGCGGAATTTTCGTAACTTGTAACCATTTTGTCGTAAAATGCGGTTTCAATTGCGTGCGAGCAATGAGGTTGGTAAAGAATTGACCGAATTTCGCACTTCTAACAGTTGTCTTTAACAGAACTCCAAATATAGTTCATCGAAGAGTTATGGATCGAGCAGTGAAAGATACGATAGAATTCGGGATTCACCAAATGGAAATTATCGGTCGGATAGTCCAGATTCACAATCACCAAGAGATCGGGATCGGTCTTATCAGTCAAAGAGCTCCTACTTACAGAAAATGCGTGAAAAGGAGAGAGAAAACAGAGACTACAAAATGTCAAGAGACAAGTATTCAGGTATTAATATGAGCGCCTAACTGGTTTCAATCGAGCTCTTGTGATTATCCATTGTAGATTGTGCCAGGTCGCCAAAGGATAAACGCAGTAGGGAATCTGAGCACCGGACCAATAATGATCGGAACGACGAGAAAAGCATCTTGCATCCCATAAAGATGTCCCAAAATTTGTCATCCAGAGATAGAAAACCAGTGCATAATAATTCAGTGGATAAGGTATGAAATGAAGTGGATCCATAAAAGTTTTGTCAATCCTAAATCTTCAGGATGTATGAGCGCTTTTCCTTGCTCAAATCCCAAATTAAAGTTGACTTTTTTTTCAAAAATATTGTAGTGTAATAAGATTGTTAGTCTATCCAGAGTACATTAATTCCACAATTACAATTATACGATAAACTTATTCCATGTGGAGTACGGTTTGATTATTTTCTTTTATAATCAACTGTCATTGGACTGTTGTACAATTATTTATGTATTTTTTAGCGGGATGATCGGGAGAGGGTTACTAGAGTAGGTGATTGGTCAGAACACGTTAGTTCGTCAGGTAAAAAATATTACTACAACTGTAAAACAGAAGTATCTCAGTGGGAAAAGCCTAGAGAATGGATAGAGCGACTAGAGCGAGATAGGGACCGGTTTAGGAGTAGAGATCGAGACAGGGATCGAGACTCGGATCGTTGTTACAGCCGCTCTGGCACGCGTAAGTATTGTGTGTACTTTCAAAGAGCGTGACGCACACGAGGCAAGTGTTGCAGGGCATGAAAAACATTCCAACTCGAGAGCCGCAAACACCAGCAGTAGTAAGGATGGTGCGAGAGATAGCGCAACTGGCAGCCGACATTGGAGCAGTAGCAGCAGTCGCGACGACAGCGACGTTCCCGTCAAGGACGTTCGGTCTGCCAGGAAGCACCCGGACGAGAACGCGCAGTCGACGCAAGACATGGATATCTCCCCGGGCGACAGCACGCCCACCTCGGAGGTGTCGTACGGGAACAGTTCGACACAGCAGACATCAGAACAAAGTACATTGGGACCTGTTTTATTGGCAAACGCATTGCCCCGATTAATTTCGCATCCCATTCACATGCCCTCGACGCCGGGACGATCCGAATCGTCCCCGCAGAACACGCCCTCGATGATGCCCGTGCCCACCACCGTGACAATATCGAACGCGCCTGGGCCTCCGACCAGCCTCGGAACTTTACCCCGAATTATGTCACAGACTACGCCTACAGATAATTCTGATAAAAACTCGCATGGTTCTATAGGTTTGCAAAGGCAGACTGTTTCTGGGGATAGTGCAGTGCATACTTCTCTAAGTGTAGACACTAATCATACTGGAACTGTGGTTGAAGGTCCACCGACACCTACACATTCTGAGACGCCTGATTGTTCTAAAGGTAGGAATCTCTCAGTTTAAAAATTGTTTTTTCTTGCCTCTTCAACACTATGGAATGGGATCAGTAACAATCGACTATTATGCAATATTTAAATTATGCATAACAAATAACTCGCGGTGAATGGGCACATTCATTCGTACATACATGCGGTCGTTATTGATACTGTTCCAGTTAATCTTTTTTCTGTCGAACAATATCACGGCCGTCTTTCCAAAGTAAATAAGATATTTCTTTTTTACAAAATGTTACCAAAGTATAGGAAAAACTGACAATAATTAATGTACATTGAAGAAAATGACATTGACAAAGTGTTTTTTTTTTTTACATATTACCGTGCATTTCCCTCCAAATTGGGTAATATCTAAAAAGAAATATTTAGTGGATCATTGCAAGACACATTCCAGTAATAATAATAATAATAAAATTTAACAAGTGGGGAAATAACTTCAAAATACTTTTAAATAGTAATTTGACAATAATTTGTTCAGTTTCCGAATATACCTAATAAAATTCACAGTATGTGTCGCTTACTATAATTTTATTCCATTTTCTAAATGACCGACTCAGTTATAAATTATTGGCATTCTTATATTCTTTTATATTCTTAAAACTATGTTTAAAACTTATAATGTTTTAAATTAAATTTATCTACCTTTAAAAGAGATCAGTGAAGACCCTGATTGCAGCAGTCTATGAAAATTTTCAGCATGTCTTTGATTGAAAAATATTTGACAAATCGTTAGTTTGACTTTCTCATTTTACTTATTTTTTCCTTAAAAAAATGTTAACGATTGAACACAAATCATTCCTTTTGGAATCATATTTTCGCAATGGCGTGAAATTATAAGGTGGAGAATGGTATTACTTTGTGGAAGCATGCTTTGAAGAATTTCGGGAATATTTTCCGGCTGACACTGCTAGTTTTTCTTACATTCGCGTTTCTATGAAAAATTTAGCTGCCTTCAGAGAAACTGGATATATTGATAAGAAAAAAAATACAGGTAGAACCGAAAAGAGAACACCAGAAATCGTTTAGGAAGTGCGGAGTCTGATGGAAGCAACTCCCTCAACATTGATTGGGAAGTTACCACAGCAGATTCGTTTGTCCTGTGGAAGTGGCCATACAATCTTGAAAAAAGACCTTAAGATATTTCAGTACGAGGTTCATATTTAACACAAGATTTTCCCGCCTGGTTTCATACTCAGAATGAATTATTGTGAGTGGTATTTACATAACATGAATGACGAAATTTTGGATGCAACATTTTTCACCGACGAGGCTTGGTTTCATTTGAAAGGCTATATGAACTCACAAAAAATGAGAACTTAGTCGAGAGTGTGTATCTTGAAACACCACTTCATTCATTAAAAATTGGTTTGTGGATAGTCATTTCAATAAGTCCAATAATATCCATGTTCTTTGATAAAAGTGTAAATAGTGTTTATGTTAAAAACATTCTCACTCTGTTTGTAAATCAATTACATGATGATGAATTATCGAATCGATCCAACAGGATAACGTCAAAGCTCACTCAACAAACGAAACTATGGCCTTTTTAAGACAATTTTACAATGATCGTTTCATAAGTAGAAATTTATGGTTCCCTAGATCCCCTGATCTAACAATTCCCAATTTTTTCTTATTCTCTTACCTCAAAATTAGTGTGTATGAAGGTGGAGTTCAAAATTTGGATGATTTATGTCATCACCAGAAAAACGTAAAGCATCACACCTGATACGCTTGTTAGGGCATTAGAAAACATGAAAAGTCCTGTGCGGTTATGTTTTGAAAATAATGGGGAACTTTTCCAACATCTTTTGCAGTAATTTTTGTTAATTTTATTCTCCTTCCAGTTTTATTAAATGTTTATTATTCTGACTTTTTGTTGACATTCACGGCATTTTATTGTGATAACTAATTACCCAAACTGAATACTGAATCAAAGACATGCAGAAAAAAGTTCATACACTGCTGCGATCAGGTTCTTTATTAATCTCCCTGTAGTTCACAATATCAAAGGTCTTTCAAACTTTTAAAGCTAGATAAATTAAAATTTTGTAAATCCAAAAATATAAAAATCTCATGAAAAAAATTGGACTTGGAGATTTTAGAAGAAAGGCGACTGAAAATTTACATTAAAATTTTTTATTTATCTAGAAAATCGGGAACAATCAGAAAATGTTGATATCACTAAAAATCATGGCACAAGAAATTTTTTTCACAAGATTATGAGCTTTTTAAAATTTTGAATACTTTTGTTTTGAATACTGACATGTAAATGTCAGTGTTTATGTGAACTCTTGTTGCGAGTTGATAAAGATATTTTATTGAAAATATGTATAAAAAGAACCATAACTAACATTGAATAATATTCTTAACAATATAAAAGTTGAAATATAAAAAAAATATATATATATAAATTCTTCTGTTAAAAAATAAACTTAAATTTAAAAAAAAACCTAATCAGTTTAAAAGAAAATTGTCAACCAAAAAATTGAAGCATTAAATACAATGAGAAACAACTGTTTGCATTAATCAAAAAATTATTTTAATATAGTGGAACCTCGATTATCCAGGCCAGCCAGGACCGAGCCTTTGCCGGATAATTGAAAACACGGATAATCCAAACACCTCATTTTTCATTTTTTAATATGTAAAACATATGTACGTATTTGTAATACATATGTATATCAAAGGAACAAAACAAACGTTAATTCACTTGAAAAAAATCAGTATTTTTTTCTATTTTTGCGCTTTGTACATTGTACTCCTTACAAGTTCCTTCATTTCTCTAAGTTGAAGTGGTTCGATGCCATCAGTTTCAGGTTGTTCATCGAAATATGAAAATGAGTACATTGAGTATATATATCTTTCTTGATGACGCAGTAATTTTCATCATCATTACTACTTTTGTCAGAACTTTTTATAGAAGTCTGGTTATTTAGATAATCATCATCCTTCACAATCTGATATCCTTTTTTTTTCGTGATCACATTCTATCCATTCCTGTATTTTTTCGTTTTTGTTTCTTCCAAACCTTTGATTTCCGAGGTTATAGATGTTATGTTATGTTTTCAATTGATAACTCATCGTCATTTAAGGTTCTGGCCAGCCACGGATAATCGCGCACGGTAGATCAATATAAATGCCGCACACGGAAAATCCGCCACCCGGATTAAATGCGCACGGATAATCGGGGTTCTACTGTAATTTATTCTTAGAGAATTTGTGTAAAACATCGGGGAAAATTTGAAAAAGTCGAGATTTTAGTCTTCAGGATGTTCAAGATCGCCGTAAAAGTCCTTTGTTATAACTTGACGTGTTGACCATGGCCGTTTGATTAATTGACTTTACAGTCTCCTGTGATTTCACCGCTTTGTGAGGTTTAATAAAGTTCATTTCTGGATCAAATAAAAGAAATAATTAAAAAAGCCGAGATATTTTCAGACACATTAATTTTGATTGAAAGTTAAAAATCAAATTTTTAAAAGTACGAAAAATGAAGCGATATTTTAGATATCTTTTAAATCAATAATCACTCTTTCTGCTGGTAGGGAAGTTACCTACTTCAAGGAAATATTAGGTTTAGTGTAGTGTGAACCCTTAACTGTGACACGTGTCAATTTTTTTAAGTATACCACATACCTACGTTTGTCATAGTTCTACATTATAATATATATAAATTTACTCCACTCGATATTTAAAAATTTTACCTCTCTAAAGAAGTTAAGTTTGAAAAATTTGGTTAATTGTCAGTATATGTCTTTGAACGATCCATAACGAGAAAATGGAAAACATTCTGTCTTCCACTGTTTTGAGGAAGACGCCTTCTAATATTTTAAATTCTACTGTCGCCACAGTACTATTGCAGAAGTTCACAATTTTGCACACAGGTTGTACTAATTTCAATTATTTATTTACCTTGTGCTATTGATAATTAGCGCTCGCCATTTGGCAGAAAAGATTTGAACTGTGCTGTTACTACGCTTATTGGCGCTTGCGTTTTATGAGAAATTTTTCCTCATTTTCCCAGTGTTAAGAAAGTAACAAATATTGTGTCACTACTTTTTTTCTGAACTTTTTAAAATTGGTGACTGTTATTTTGTAAATGTGCTCTTTCTTCTTTTTTTTTGTTTTTTTTTTCATCCTTCAGAGCACTCACAAAGACGAAAACTTAAAAATTAACGATAATTTCATAGTCATTCGTGATATTATATGAACATGATTATACATGATTGAAATAGATTGTAAGCTACTGCTCTCTAATTAACAAATGAGATTTCTGTTGAATTATTGCTAAAGCTTCAGTGGATTAAGCCGTTTTATTTTATTAAATTTAGTTAGCCCGTTTCAAGCATGAATTATTTAAAATTTAATTATGTTTTATTATTTAGTACGTGTATATTTTAATTACTAATTTAGTGATGTAATTTTTTCTTTAATCAACCTTGACAAAAGTTTAACATAGAAATTATAAGCATCTGTTATTATTTTAAGAAGGTAAAATTTAAAGTTCCATAATCTATGAAGAAACACTAAGAATAAATTTCCATATGTTCGGATGGTTTCGTCGCTTAATTTAGTAATATATTCTTCTTAATTTTTGAAAGAAATTTTTTGGTTGACTCGAAAAATGACTAAAACTTCTCAATGAGAACGTAAATCCAGTAAATGTAACCCTTGTTAAAAAACAGGAATGTGACTACAGTTATAATATTATTAGCCAATAAGTTATACTATGATTTATTGATGAATTTTGTGCTTTATAAATACACGCTGATAGGCAAAGTGTAGCGCACTCTGTAAATTTTATGAAACTAACAACCATGTGCGATCAGAAAGAAAAAACAGAATTACTGGTATTTACTTGAATACGTAATGTAAGTACCCAGTGTCATAATGAAACATCAGAATGATATAGTTGAAAGATATAAATCATTTTGACCATCATATTTGTTTTTAGAAGCACTATCAACATTTACACACTCGGCCGAATTGACAACACTTAACATTATATTTATTTAATTCAAAAATAATAACTTGAACTGCTACAAATTACATCTAGTCATTTTTTTAATGGACTAGTATAATAAAATAATAAATAATGTAATAAATTTTAATACGATATTTGTAGCTAATTAAATAATTTGTAAATATGTGTTTAAAAAACAAAACGCATCAGAGAATCGATGTGCAATTTCATCAAAAATGACACATTTCTATTTGTGTAAATTGTAATGTTATTCAAAATGATTTTTTTTTTGTTGTTATTCTAGTTGCTACCGTCAAAGTAGATACATAAGTATTTTAAATCAAAAGAATAATTCTTTTCAACTGAAACAGAAAATCGTAAAATAATAAAAATTTGCCACCGTAGACTCCTTATTAAGTTAATAAATGAATTACGACCTGTAAGTCTGTAAATCATATATTATATATACCATGAGATCATTTAAA
>QDEB01061085.1:0-13042 GCA_004193795.1 Asbolus verrucosus | reverse complement strand
ATATTAGGTGCAGATTCTGCACCCAGATTAAATAAATTAAATCAATTTCAAAGATCCACACAAATCCACCGAGTATAAAGATCCACAGGCTCCGACTTCCAGGCTTTTTTTATTGGTTTGCAGGTTGATATAAATTTTTGATAGTTATATTTTTATTTTTATATTTCTTGACTTCAACTTATTCAGCTCTTTCCCTAACATTGTCAAAAATTTGTTTAAATTCTCAGTATTCACATATATTACTTAGATTATTTTTCCAAATTCTGAAACAGTCTCGTTGTTTCAGTGCCTAGACTTTCATCCCTTTGTTAAAAAATAGTTAACACGGGTACATAATTTTGTACTGCAAAAAACCTTTTGAAAAGAGTTAGTTTGATTTTGATAGCTTATACCTTTTTATTATTAAATTAAAATAATATTAAGATATGCATTGTCATAAAGTGTATTAAAATATTTATTAAACGTTTACAATTATTACAAGTTTATCAGATTAATAGACCCCATTATTTTTTCACTGCAACTTAGTGATTGTATTGTATATTATTTAACCAGCATATAANNGAGTGTTGTAGTCATCCGAGTGTAAAAATAGCCATTATATGCGAATCAAATACGATATTTTATTTACGACTATTTAGATAAATGCGATCGCATTTTTGAACATTATTTATTTGAAATTAAATTGAACTCAATGACAGTAAACAGAAAAAAAATTGTTTTGTTACCATGGTTACGTTCTTGTACCTAATGCAATTGTGGTTTATATAATGCAATTATAAGCAATACATAGTACAATTATAAGGTTATATATAACAACTATAATTAATTCGATTAATAATGTATATCATAAATAACTAAAATACATATAAATAATAAATGTTTTATTTAATAGCCGTAAATAAAAATATTTGATTCTTTAAATTTTATTTAAGGGATAAAAATAATTTATTACACCATGCACAATTTAAAAATATTTAGTAAATTGTTTGTTTATATTAAAGGATGAAGTAAAGAACGCTTTCGTGCCTCTAAAGTTTAAGATAATTTATTACAAAACACTTACATGCCACTGTTTGTTTGTAATATATTGTTGTAATTGACAAAATAAAAAATATTTCTTTTTGAAACGAAAAAAAAAAATGAAAAACAGGAGACGGTGAAGGCACTGACAAGCGTCCGCATCAGCGTCCTGCCCATTCGGACAGAGCTCCCTTGTTCGTAAGCAATGCTCCGTGCAAATTGCACTTCTTTGATGATAACTTACTAAAAGCTAATTGCTCTGCGTTGATTTGTAAACTGTTTTTGCTACCATGTTTTCCGCTATGTGAAGTAACTGCTGATTTATTGCCGTCCACAACCGGAGTCAATTTAAATGTATCGTGTAGGTATGCCACTTTCCTTCAACTAATTAAATATATAACTAACATTTAAATTGAAACGATAGTAAAATACCATCCACTCATTCGTTTTATTTTTATTTTATAAGATGGAATTCCGAGAATTTGGCCACCCCAATCTTTGATTAAGTATTCAACACTCATAAATGTAAAAAATGAGTTGATGAAGTGACATGAAAGCTGTAGGGTCAAGAGTGTAGGTTCATTCCAATACAGTCGAGTTCCTGGATTGTTTACATGGCGGTGTTTTGACTGATGCGAAGTTGTAAGAGATGAAATGACTTTCAGAATTATACCCGACTCAAGCTTTTAAATCGACTGACGTCATGTTAAAATCCATCATGTATCCCAGTCCACGAAAAATAACCATAAAATCAATACTTAGATACCTTTTTTTGTGTGTAGTAAGTCGGGTCAAACTGAGTTGTTAACGTTTTTTATCGAGTTTGAAATGCAAACCCTTTCATTAAAATATTGGTTTCATTACAATTTCAACCGTTTGGCGTTTACATGTGAAATTTTAAACCTGACGTTAATAGACCGACCCAATTTGTTGGAAGTTAAATTTATTCGTAATGTTATTGGTTTTATGACTTCTGGAACACTAAATCATTACAAGGAATGTGGATATCAGTGTATCCTTTTTTGTTGACTTACGGTGCAAAGGGCAGGTGATCGTCGCACGTGTGTTGGTAACAGTAAACAAAATTATCAAAGTTAGTGCTTTGCTCAGCTTTACAAAGTTAAAGAAACAAATTGGTTATTGCTGATATTTTATATTTCCTTCCATTATATGTATATTTTATTAAGATTGTCTGTCATCACTTTTACTCACATGAGCTTACGATTTTATAGTTTTAAACGCTTTAACGATTTTAAAGGTTTTTATAAACCTTTCTTAAGTAGTGCCCTTTAATGTGGATTCCAGATACAGCAATTACTTGTCAAACTTGCTAATGACATTTTTATGGTGCAAATAACAAAAGTCATGTTAATACTCTAATAAAATAGCTTTGGAGCAACAAATAATTACGTAATAATCAAGCACAACTGTCAAATGCCTTTAAATTAGTTGTTGCACACGGACCAGAACGATTACTAGGTATTTGCTTCATTCAAAATGATTATATTGCATAAGTTTAGCAAATTTTAAATTTTAAATAAATTAAACTATCATGTCGTAAATAACTGCCAGACATAAGTATCATTTCTAAAACATTCAGAAATAAAGGTGTTATCTGATATTGAGGAGTCAAATATCATATTCTTGTTTTTCCACTGTTTATTTTCTCAGAAAAGGTTTCAGTTCAAATCCACATCAGCTTTATGTTATGGCTTCTTGAAAATTATGACAGTCTGACGCCAGTGATTGACAGTCTTACCTAAACGCAACAATGTGCAGAAAGTTTAAAATATGATACGGTTTTATTTAAACAACTTTTTAATGGTTTATTTCTAGACCTAGATTGTATGTTTGTTATTATTTTATGGAACTTGAATAACGTAAATTTTAGTGGTTAATAAATTAAGTGTGGTCGTGGTTATAAACTAATTTTTTAAAATTATTATACAGTTATGGTGCTGACAACACTTTGGAAGTATACATACATATTCTGCTTACAAAAGTGAATTTTAGATGATTAGTACAATCAAAGTTATCTATTGGAGTGTATAATTAAAGCAGCATATAAATATTATTGTACACAGACAAAATGTTTTAAATTAATGAGTCTGGAGAAATACGATCCGAATGGACGGTCAGCAAATTTAAACTTTTTCTGACCGGAAGTACGTCAGATAAGATATTCTGTGAACTCGCGCCGCATATCGTTCCATATACAATTGCAGTCGCAGTTTCATTTGCTCCATTGCCACTTTTAATTATCACAGAATTTCATGAACATACTTACTTGCAATTGTTATTATCATATATGATATTAAACTACTTACATTACATTTATAATTTTGCTATAAAAATTAAGTAAGCAGCGAATATACAGATGTCCTAATAATTATTTTGAAAAGTAATGAAGTTTTAGCCAAAAAAAATTTCATACAAATTCAAATTTGAGGGAGACACTAGAAAATGTCACCGAAATTTTATGATTCCTTGCTTTTAAGCTGTTGATATTATTGTCAAATTTTGTAATGGAACTACATATTTTTTTAAACCTAAAATGTGTAGAATATATCGAAATAAAAGCAGAAATGGTGGTTTGCAAAAAAATTGTAGGTTTTATTAACTAGTTACGTTAAACAACTTTAGTCAATCACATTCCACTATTCTCGCACTCTCAAATTAATACTATCCATTCTAAAAACGTTTTTCTATCATTTTCATAACGACGACGATGCTAAACTTGACTAGTTAACTTTAGGTTATAATCATAGACACGTGCCAATTTTTTAACATTTAATCTTGTGTTTAAACAGAAAGCTCAATAAAGAAATTGACAAAAATAATTATAAATGATGTTGGAAATATCCTCACTATTTTCTAAACATAACCGCACACATCTTTTCATGTTTTCAAATATCCTAACAAGCATATCAAGTGTGATGTCTTCCAATTTTCCACTGATGGCATTTTGCAAATCTTCCAAATTTTGTGGTCCATCTTCATACACTGATGTTGAGGTAAGAGAACAAGGAGCTGTTATCAAACGATTATCGTAAAATGGTCTAAAAAAACGTTATGGTTTCGTTCGCTGTGGCGTCATCCTGTTGAAGTTATCCCTTTGTTAGTTAATTCATCATAATGTAATTGATTTACAAACGGAGTGAGAATGTTATTACAATAAACACTATTTACTTTTTGATCGAAGAACATGGATATTATTCGCCTTCTTGAAATGGTTACCCACAAACCAATTTTTAGTGGATGACACAAATACATATTATACATATACTCACAAAGCATGAGAACATGAGAAAATCCTCATGTGTATATATTTCAATATATACATGAAAATTTTCTGTCCATCAAGTTCTCATGTTTTGTGAATTCACATAGCCTTCCAAATGGAACCGAACCTCGTCGGTGAAAAGTGTTAGATCCAAAGTATCGTTAACATTTTTTAAGAAAAAGAATAACAACTTGTCAAAAATTTTTCAATCAACGACGTACGAAAAAAAGTTCATAGGTTGCTGCGATCAGGCTCTTTATTGATCTCTCTGTAAAATATACAATAAAATACAAAATGTTAATGTAATTCATTTGTTTGTTGTTACAAAAGCTGTCCGACTAATTCCAGGAAATTATAGATTTAATAATAGTTTTTTTCTTTATCCACTTCTCCCCAAGGAAGTGGAGTGAAATACTTTGAGGAGCAACGTACCCATATAGATCTTCAAATATTAGAAGGTTTACCATTTATGGACGTTAGGAGTATCAAGAAACATTGAAAAACAGTGACATTGATGCCCTCCGCTGCGCGTTGGGCATCAAACTAACCTTCGAAAGAAATTGATGCACCTTGCTCCCTTGATATATAAATAACTATTAATTTCCAAACAGGTGAGTAACTGGTTGCACAGTCTGAAATAATTTTAAAAGATGATAGAAAAAATTCTCGAAAAAATAACGACAGACACGAACTTTGTGTCCTTGGTGCATAAATAATTTTAATTCATACTTTTTTGTAATTCAAACTGCTTTAATTAGGGGTCTATGATCATTTGTCGACTAGCTAAGGGGTTCGTATAAGAAAAAAGGTCAAAAAACAGTGGTGTTTGACATATGGTAAGGCCTAATGTGGGGCAAGGCCTCATCAGGCCTTGATATAATGCCAAATTTTACCACAAATTTTAAACAAAAAATAAAGAACCAGAGTAACAAGAAACAGCGATAGCCAACTACTTTGAAGCCGGAGATTTTACGACAGATTTTTAACTTGGTTGAATTTTTTTTTTTTTTTTTTNNGTACGTGTACATATGTACACGTACAGTTTAAAAAAAGTCTAATAAAGAAAAGTACAAGATTAAATAATCTCTCTAGTTGACTAAATAATTGACAAAATTTAAAGATACTTACAGAATACTCACAAATATGACTTGTAGAGGGATAAGTGAGAACTGAAAATATTTTTTCAGGTAAGAACGATATTCCACCGTAGATTTTGAGGAAAATACATACAATTTTATGTACAGTTAATTTATTTGAATGGGAATTTTAATTCACGATACTTAATACATTAACTTTAAAGCTAATATACATATTAGCTTTAAGGTTAAAATCGTAAAGCTTAAACAAATATTGATAACTGATAAATATGCAATAACCTTCAAAATAAAATTCTAATGTCAGTTGAGATGCTGCGGCAGTTTTCTATAATTACCTGAAACCTAAATGTTTCGAGAAATGCCGACATATACCTATTAAATTTTATCATTTATCTAACAATGGTCACATTTTATTTAATGTTTTGTGATTTTAACTTCCTAGCCAATATCTACTAAATATTTGGTGGTAAAACTCGGTTTTGTAGACGATAAAAAAAGATCTTGGGTGGCACACTCTCTTGACACTGAATTGAAGCGCTGTAGTAACCAACTCTTGTTGTATTGATTACATTTTAGTGGTAATAAACTAATCTAGATTACAAATACAACATAAATGATGAAGTAATCCTGAAAGTTAACATTGACAATAAAATAATTTTAACAAGGGTTCCAGATGACGAAATTATAAAAAGTGTTAAAAGAAACAAAACGTATATATAATTAGAAATGTATGGAAAAAAGTTTTTTCTTTTAATGACTGTTAAAAACCATAAAACTGCTTTTCTTGTGAATATAATGAAAGAACAATTTTACAATGACATGAGGTATTGACGATTGTGTTGCACGATAAACCAAGTCACTTCTCGTCAACACCTTTCATCTAAGCAGGTGTATGGCTCATTCATTAGTTACATTGTTGACTAAATCATCTCATTTTCCTTTTTATTGTGTGGACTCATGCTATATACAATTCTGACAAATTAACAGGCTAATTAATGAATTTTGGCTAATATTATTTATTCATTCAAATATACTTTTAACTCATTCTACGTAAAATTACGAGACGAAAACATGTAAAATTAAAGTGGCATATGCACGTCACAATTGCAAATATGAGATGAATTTTAGTAAAATGCAATTAGCTGCATATTTGTACATATATGAATATATTGTCTTGATAATGGTGAAGATACCTGATTTCGTAACGTTTTAAAGTCCCTTAAAATTACCATTAATGAATAAAACGTTACAGCTAAATTTTTAATGTAGGATTACTTACTCGCCCATTAGCAAATCTTTGTTTCTTCCATTTTTTACAAGGGACTTTTAAGTTAAATGCGTACTTTTTTCTCTTAAATTATGTATTTAAAGGGAAATACTAAGAAATTTTTTGTCATCTTGAAAAAATTTAAAAAGTTTTTTTTGTTAAATTTTGTTTTACGTTCGGAACTTGTGCTTATTAAGTAACTAAAAGTATACAAAATGATTTTGGATAATAGCAACCTCTAACTGGCATGTGGCTGGAACATTTTTTTTAAGATCCTATTGTTACATGAAATCACTGAATTTGTGCTACAATCGTTGCTTTTTTGTTTATTTCCTTTTGTTATATAGATTTATAAATGTTCGTGAGAAATGCAATATCATATTGATAGGCAGTGATGGCCGCGTAGACTACGTTGACGTAAACAGTTTANNGTCAACTATGTAATGTAGACTATTCAAGTCTTCCTTGGTCATATAAATAATGGTGTAGAGAATACAAATCAATATTCTTGTAATTTTTTTCAAACTAACATTAAAAATTAAAAACCAACGAATAAACAAAATATTTAACACTTAAAGAAAATGTAAAAAAAATAAAATGTTAAATTCACATACTCCATTGTTGAAGATATTAATTTTTTTTTCTAACTCATCAAATTCTTCTTCATTTTCAAAATGTGTTGTTTGTTAGTCTGAATTCAGAATTCTTAAAGAGTTTCATCTAACAATTTTGTGGATAACGTTTTTCTTTGAAGGAAACCGATTTCTATATGTTGAACGTAACTTGTGAATTAAATTTATAAAATGTGTAGACTCAATCGTTGAAAAAGAAATATTACATCCACAAATAAATTGCGCTAATGCAGCGTTTAAAGTTTCTTCTTCCTTTTGTTCAAGAGTGTCAATGAAAGTATCAGTCAGTTTTCTAAGCTTTTTCTTGAATCTTGTGATACTGTATTTCTGTAAAAAGTAGGCGTATTAGATAGACTACCTTCATTGTTAGTGGTAATGGTAACAGTATTACAACTACTGATATTACTAGTTGGAGTACGAGTAGTCAAGAGTTCTAATCGGTTTTGAAAAGAATTACTACAACTTGGTCCTGGATTTGCTAATGTACCATCATTCAACACTTCATACTCTATCGCTTATATTAAATAATCTTATAGTAATACAAACAAAAAAATTAAAACACCCAGTTACCATGACGGAATTATCACCATCATCAACATCAACATCAATAATAGGAATTACTTGCAGTTGCGAAACTTTTATATTTGCATCATTTTTGTTTCCAGGGCAAACACTGGTGTTAATAACGTAACACTTATGTAATAAAAGTAAAAAAAATGAACCTTTACATACCGGTGTGATTTTAACCGTGTTGCCGCAGTATTAGCTAATAATTTATCGCAAATTAAACACTTAGCACCATATTTGCCCATAGAGTTTGTTAATTCAAATTTTAACTTTTCGAAATTTATGTTTTTCTGTCTTCCCACCATTTAAAACAGGAGGTAAAACCAAACCCTGTTATTAAAACATAACCTCACTTTCATTTTCTACATTTTCTACATTGTCTACATTCTCTACCTTGTCTACATATTGCCGACGGCGTAAAGTAGACAATAAAAGTCAACGTGTAAATGCCCATCACTGTTGATGGGTAAGTTCTGTAATTGTTTATATTTTTTGTTGTCTAAATTCTATTAGGAATTTAAGCTATTTGCCTCTCCATATGTAGGTAACGTCACAACAAGATTATATCTTCTTTTATACTTCTCTAAATAACAGAATGTAACACTTGGGGTGCCTTGGAAGTCAGTATTCGCTGGAATTTGTTGCTTTCAATGAATCATGTTTTTACTTTTTTTTGATTTTGCAAACTTACGGTCTCATTTATAACATCAATTTTTCCACACTGTTCTGTTGAACTCCGTAGTTTAACTCACCCGTCTTAAACTAACGATTATTCGATACTGGTTATGTTTAATGTAAGTCTGAAAAAATGAACTTTTAATTTATTCAGCCTCTAATTAGAAAAAATGAACATGGTAAAATCAGTAGTGCTGCCTTGAACAATAAAATATTTGACAATAAAATTTCAACAACTGACAGATACGTTAAAGCTCTGAGAATTTTCATTTTCCATAACATTCCATAATTACCAAGATGGGCCATTATTTGGCGCAAAAGGTAAATTAAATTCTCATTTAAATTCTCATTTAATTAAATTCTCATTTAATTTCTGAAGTGAAAATTTTTTTGTTAGTTTTCACAAAATTGATCATTTAACATAATCCTCACTTACTTTTAAAATTAAAGTTGATTTTTTTTTACAATAATTGACACTATTAAACAACAATAAGTTATACAATTATCACTTCAACCAGCTACCACCCGAATATTCACATATATCATCACAGATATTGCTATATATTATTATCATCTGTAACAAGAGTTTCTCGTTATACAAAATGGTTCCCTTTCAAAATTTTCGACATTACATATTTTACGGCACAATTATCAGAATTCTGCACTATCAAATTTCGCCCTCATTATGCACAAGACTATTTATATAAAATTATGTTGTAAAAAGGGTTGTACAATGTTATGGGACAGCTAGAGTTTTTAAAATTTTGAAGTTTTAAAACATGTTTGTACTAAAAGAGAAATTGTGAACATTTTAGAACCAATAAGGATTGGATATATTAAAAATAAAAGGTTATTTTGGAATATTAAACCGGTAAATTAAATGGGCAAATAAAGCCAATGTCAAATCTAATCTAGTCGCCATGTTGAAGCCGAAATCGGTCTATAGTTGTTGAACTGGAGATTCAACTCACCACAAATATTTTTTTTTTGTTTATCATATTTACAAATTGCAAATTAGAAATTTATCTGGCAGATGTTCAACGTCAGTTTGTTAAAACTGATAAAATTAAATAAACGTTCCATAGATGTAAATTTTCTCATGACTTTAAAATTAAAAAAATATTTGACAGAAAACTTGTAATTTACAATTGATTCGTTGTGATCATTAGATACTAAAAAAATTAGTGGAATTATTTTCGCAACTACAAAAAAAGAACGAAAACTCTAAATAAACGTTAAGACAATTAAAAGATTTGTCAAAACTGTTTTAAGTATTTTATTATTTTATTCGCCTTTTGAATAAAAACTAACAATCACTGACGGAAAAATGTTGGCTACAAAAAATAATCGAAATTTTTAAGTTTTATATTATATAATGTTGTAAAATGTTCATCATCGATTCATACTATAAAATCAGTTTACCGTGTAAAACTGGCTGCTGGTCCCTAGAATTATATAAATTACGGACAGCACGACTTGACTCACTTAACTAAAATCACTTATAAATAAAAGATTTGGAAATACGTATTTTGAAATTAAAAAATAGAGAATGAACTTCCAGAACCTCTTTTGCAAGTTTTTTTAAGTAAGTTATACACAACTGTAAAGATAACTAAGGCATCTATAGAAAGCATAAAAAAATATGTCTCAATCTTGAACAAAAAGTCTTGTACAAGTATGAAGAACATTATATTGTTTATTAAAGACATTAAAATATTTAATATTTTGTTTGAGATAAAAGTCCCTGCAGACCAATCTAAAAGACAAATGTGGACTGTAATTTGTCATTCGCAGTCATTTACTATCACAAAAATTCGTTTTTTACATCTTTATTTTAATACATTACTACAATCAATTTCAATACATCACTGCGTTGTTTTCAAACTAACATCGGTGATTTTTTTTAATCACTCTATGGTTATGGTTACATCCATTTTCGTTCTTAATATAACAACAACATGGATATCGAATCTCAAAAAGATCAGTTTAATAGATCTAAAGGAGTTAAGAAATTTTCGACAAATAAACAGACCGATAGACCGGCGAGAAATTAGTCACTCAATTTTCCTCGTTTACACTACTTTTTTTTAGTTTACACAAGGAAGTAATAATAATAATATGTAGGATTTGTAAGACACGACCAGAGACACATCATTTCATATTGTTCTATTTTAGTACAAACTGAATACATAAAAAGACATGATATGTTTGCCAAAATTATTCATCAATAACTGGCTTGAAAATTTACTTTAATACAAGATCGTAAACCGCACGATCAATACACACCTAATAGTTATTTGGAAAACGATAACTATTGTAGTGGGACTGAACTATTTTAATCGATACGCATATCGTCACCAACAGGCCTGATATAATTTTATTTAACAGACAGAATCAACAGGTATATCTCTTAGTCGCCAATTCACACAACCTCTTACAGACCTACAACACAAAAATTGATAAAAATTGATAAAATTCTGTTGCAAGTAAAAATTTATGGAATCTTGAAAAAATTTCACTTTTACCGTTAGTTATTTCAGCTACGGGTATAGTATCCAAATCTCTAATCCGTAATATAAACACTTTAAATTTAAAAGAAAATTTAATTGTTGAAATACCAAAGGCGATGTTATTATACTCCTATCATATAATCAAAAAATTTCTTAACATTGATCACACATTGAACACTAAGGCTGAACTACGTCAAAATGATAATTATAGTGCAGCAAGACGACGTAATTATGCTGGATTTTACTATCATCACTTCATAGCAATATCCGTGATGATATGTGAATAGCCGTACCGGGTGGTGGTAGGTGTAACCGATAATAATATTTTATTACTATAAATTTTACAGTAATATATAAATTGTATACTTATGTATAGTAAAGAAAAAAAAAAACAAATTGCTTATTCTGACTGCTTTCAGGATTGTATTGCAGCTAAATGGAGACTCCAACATTTGACTTTTCAAAGCAAAAAGTGTAGTCGTTTTTTAGTCGTTTTTTAGTCGTTTTTAAGAAAGTGGCAAGCAATTGGTGAATTCTATGTAAAAACTATGTTGCAATTAAAATTAACAGCTATAAGCAATTTTATACTTTACGAATAATTTTTGAGTCTCCTCATTAGTTAACTAACTTATTGCAGAAAGTTAAATGGCACATTTTAATCATCTTGTACCAAATTGTCATTATTGGTAAGTACATTTTGATTCGGTAATTATTAACTATTCTAATTATATAGGATTGGACAAATATAATTTTTCAAAGAATGTAATTGAAAAATATTATCGCCGAAAGGGATAAATATTTTATTAAAGGAACGACGTCGATATCAAGACTAACTATTACTAATATCTGAAATAAGAAGCAATACGGCGCAGTTTTAGGAATGGGTTTGATGCCTGGTGAATGTTTATGAAGCACGTTTGATGTAGCAATCGAAGGAAGTCAAGTACGTAAATCTTTGGTCATAAAATAAATTAACTTGACAAGTGTCGCCTCTCCATGCTTTATTCCCTCTTGTTGCCTCCATTGATGATTGAAAGGGAAATACTTTGGATTTTATGGTTTTAACTGTGTCAGGTTTTGAAATGTTATTGTTTATTTTGAAAACGTGATTCATGACTTATTACACAAACAAATTTTCGCATTTCCTTTGCTGTGCAACGTTTAAAAGGTATATATATCGGGTAATTTACAAGCATTCACACATATTTGTTAATTTGAAATTTTAGGACTATTAAGTGAAATGAATTTTTTAATTAGTCACAGAGCATTTATTTAAACACAACGTACACTTAAATTGGGCTAATTTAAGTTAGTTACTGAGAAAGTAGATTATTGAGATAATTAGAATTTTTAGGAAGCTCTGATAATGGTAACTAGATAGTGATTGTTTTTTTAGCGTTAATCTCGAAACTCCCTAAAAGATTGTCGGAATATATATGGCAAAGAATGTCAAGAGGCGTTAATTCAGTATGTAATACAAGATTGAATCCATAAGGTGCTCTTAAGATGAAATTTCGATGGCGTGCTGACGTACTTATTCCAGGTCAATATTCAGGAAAAATTGTCTGTGAAGAAACTTGTTTGAAGTTTGTTGTAGTTTAATAATTTTTGCCACTTGTGTTGATTTTTGTATAAAATGAAATACCTAGCCATTAATTTCTGGAATTCTATAAATAAGCCATTCTTGAAACATTTATGATAGAAAAAAGTTTAGACCAAACCCTTTTAGTGCACGTTTAAGTTACGTAAGTAAACAGCTGTACATTGTCATTTTTACTAAATTGTCAGAGATGTTTTTAAAGGCTTATTCCATATCTAGTTACAAAAGTGCCGCTAGGTTAAGAATACTGGATTGATCCCCACTGAATGAAATAAACATGTGCAAAGCAATAACTTTTTTATGTCAAAATGAATCTGTTCCTATTTTATTGAAAAAATATTTATGTACTTGTATTATTTATTATAATAACTATAATATAACTATATATATA
>QDEB01061057.1:0-19841 GCA_004193795.1 Asbolus verrucosus | reverse complement strand
TTAGAATATCGTAGATATTCTAATATTCAACACTCTCAAAAAAAGAAGAATTTGACAATTTTAAACTTTTAAACCCATTTTTAATAAAAAAAAAGGTTGATGTTGAAAATCATAATATATGCCAAAGACTTGGAGACTGGACTATTAGAACGAAACACCAAAGAAGATAACAATAATGACGAATGTTTTTTGTGTAAAAAAAAATAATTTTGCTTTTTGCAATTTGTATTTGTTCCAGTAAGCTGCCCGATATGCTTCAAAATTCAGTGGGACAAGTGGACAAATGTTACGTTTGAAACTAAAATAACATTTTGCTTAAGTAATAAATAACGTATTTTTCTTACTTTGAATGTTTGGAGTTGAGTATGACTAGAGTTTCATCATATTTTCCATAATTATTATTATTTTTTAAATTAATATTTCCAGTCTTTTCTGCGAAAACACAGTCAACACGAAAATCAGGTATGGACAGTGGAAGATTAAAATTAAAGTCAATTANNGGAAAATTCATTTATGAATTTATAATAAATTCTTAAATTTAAATTTAATTCTGAAATTAAAAATATTGACGTGCCATGATAAGTAAATGCTTTAACAATGGGTATCCAAGGCCGGTGAGTAGGTAAAAACACAGAGAAGGTCCTGTATATTTTTGTTGGTTGCTGAAATAATAAAATGCAAGGGGCACATTAGAAATCTGCCCTAGAATTAGACAGTCTTAAAATTCCGCTAGGATCTCACAGATGGCGGCACTTCTTAAAATTTTGAAAGCTAATAACTCAGGCGCTAGGTAACTGATTTTGATTTTTTTTTATTTTGTTTGCCTCCATTCGANNTATATTGCCCATTAATGAATTTATATCTACGAATTTGACAAAGAATCCGTACACTAAATTTGAACTCGATAGGTAAAAGCGTTCTCAAATTATCGACGTGACATGAAATGAAGGGGCAGCGAACGAAGGACGTGGACAAGATCAATAGCGCTCCTCGCTAATGCTCGTGCGTTAAAATTGGTTCACAAGAGTGGTGTAAATTTTAAATCTTGCAAATATAAGAATAAAATAGAAAAAATTGTACCTACAAGCACATATAAAATATCTGATAATGCAGAAACAAAACACTGTTCAAATAGTACATACCCAGTATGTACTATTAAAACACGACATATTTCATAAATTTTTTATTTTTTTTACAATTTAAATAAAATGTACAATAAAAAATATCGGCTAATTTTTAAATTCCTCTTACTAGACGTTTATAAATAAAACAATTTTATTAAATCGGTCATTCATCTACATGCAAATAACTGGAATATAAATACCATCAATAAAATTTTGGTGTAGTGAGACATAGTGTGTTTGTCTTTACAAATATCGCCACTTTATATATTTTCATTAAAAAAATGTAAAAGTTACATTTTTAAAGATTCAGCTTTAAATTGACAGTTATTAAAATTCAGTATAACATTAAAAAATGTTGATCAATAAAAATTGGTAATATATTTTGTCCTGTAAGAATATATGTGTTTAAAATGCAATAAAAGAGTATTTTACCCTATTTTTACTTTACTATTAAATGGCATGATTTAATTATTTCCCGTTTAGAACCCACAAAATTTGAAGGAGAAATTATTATTACAAATAAATTTTAAACAACGTTTTAACTCATAGCTTTAACTTACTTTATATTAAAGTTTAATTGTTTCTTAATTGAGAACGTAATTATGAACAACACAATGAAAAAAAGAGTTCTGAGGCAATTTCTCAACATTTTTAAAATAATGAAGGAAAAATATTCGTTGAAATGAGAGTAGGAATTACACAGCATGAATAAAACTGTTCAACTGAAAAAATTTTTATGCACTCTATAATCAGTACTTTATTATCTATACCCATCTGTAGATATTCCCTTTACAGAGTGGACTGTGGTCCGTATAAATTATCTATTTGACGTCATCAAGCTGACACTTTTACACAATAAATAATTATTGTAGTGTTATGTACCACACCAAACAGTATTTGTGCTGATTATATTTATTGTGAATAAACAATTAATTGAAATATTCACATTGTTCTTAGAAAAATTAACAAACATGCTCCGTTCTACATAATCACATCAATTAATTTGTTTGCAACTAAGATATCCCGAAATCACGAGAATTGCATACACCATGGAGACGAATAGTTTGAAAGAAACCTTGAAAGAGCATTATTTCATCCTACAGCATTACACAAATAATAAAACTGTGAACTTGTCGTTTATGAATGGGAAACAACCGAATTTTTCTCTTGAGCTTCCCTCTCCACACTATGCAGCCTGCATTCTTCAATGGGCCTACGGCATACTCCGGCATCGACCGCAGTCGTGTAGTGGCGATGGGCAAGGTGGTATTGCTTTATTTCAGTTTTTATATTACCATTATTGTAATAGTTACAGTCACATGTCAATCCCTTATCGGTTGGTTATCTTGTTACTAGTTGTTGGCATTCATTGTGTTTTAAATTAATATTTCATGGACCGCTTACAAGATTATTAAAATACTTAATAAATTTCACAAATTCGCTCTACATATTTCACTGCTTTCTTCTGCCCTTCGCATTTACAAAAATCTTGCCCGTATCTGCCACACCACTCAAATAACGACTTCAGGGCGTTGCTTAATTTTAGTGTGAAATAATTGTGCAGTGTATCAGTGTACATATTTTTTTCTAATTGGAGCGACTAATTTTGATTGACGATTTGGTAAGTTTTTTTATAACTTAATTCCGTTCCACTTTGATAAGATTGTACTCTATTACTTGTTGTGTTTCATTTTGTTTTGTCAATATTTGTATATTTATGTAACATTGTTTTGTAATTTTAATAATCACTTTTCACAGGAGATATTTAAAAATTAAAAGGCTTTATTTAAAATTGTGTGTAAATTTAACTTAATGTATTCTTTTGTTTTTGACCTGTTCAGCTGTTCTATATTTGTTTATTTAAATTACCTAAGTCACTTTTAATATATTTATGGACATACTTAGTTTTAACTCTGGTTAACTCCACAAAATCGAATGTAAATTAAGATAGTCTAAAAGTTAAATTAAAAGTATAAACATAGAAAACTAAGCTCTCATTTAAAATATTTTTTTCTTGGTTAATTTATGTTTTTCGTTCTGCCTATATAATCATATTTATTCATTTGCAAAAACTTCACCCAAGTGTCGAAATAACTAGACTGAGGTTTAAGTAGTAGGTATATACCATGCTTCGGACTAGACATGTTACGTAGGTATATAATAAAAGCTTACTTACATCTAAAAATAAACACTAGGAAGCAACAAGGTACTGCATAGACAAAACTGCCAAATGTTTTGACAGGTTATCGCAGAATATGAATAGAATTACGTCGTGACACATATAGTAGCAATAGTCATTGGCATCAGACGTCACTCGACCGCGTGCTATTAAAATTTTTGCAAAATTTTGTTCTTCTAGTGTTAATCACAATGACGCTGCAGTTCGAGTAAAATACAAGGGAAGGAATGTAATATGCATATTGGTAATATGATTAGGCACTACCATTTATGCGCATTAATGTACAAATTCATCACAAGGTTTCTTTTCTATGTTAAGTCGATTTATCCGTATCGGTCCTCGTTTTTTACCCAGAATGGACTGAATCTTATAAAATGCGTCTCAGAATCCCAGTTTTTTCGAAATGTACACGATCGTGAATTTGACTGAAATTTTGTGTACATGTCTTAGGTTTAAGTCGTTACTTGGAGTTTGTGTTCTAAAATGTAACTAGCACAATATAGAAATAAACGGCTATTGATTCAGGATAACAAGGCTGTTTTCAATACTGGTGTCGTGCCGGGGTCGTTAACGTGGCGGCAAAGACCGCTTGAGCGCCCATCCGTGCCGTATGTCTGATACCAAGTCGGATTCCGGCCATCATCTTCAAGAAATGGTCCCTAATTAATTGGCCTAGTACACATTTAAAAACGCAATTATCTAGGTACTTGCTTTAGCGTGTGATGTGCAAGATTTTTTTATTGGAATAGTCATTAAGTGAGCAAAGAAATTCAAGAGACAGCTCAAATTCGTGCACATCCGTTATTAATAAAACGGTGCATTTTGCTAGGGATAGATGTTAAAATTAAATGAGCCATCGGACCACTTGAACAACTAATTAATATCAATTAAGATAATAACGTCAAAATTCAAAACTGTATTACAAAAATTATAGTTTCATTTCGCACCAATCCAGTCTTCCATGGCATATGCGAAATGCAAAATAGTCAGAGAACACGAAAGACCAGTATAATGGGTTTGTGACGTCATCGTAATTTTACACACCTTTTTATTGGCGGAAACGCCATTGAAATCGGAAAAATGTCAAATGTTCTTATTTATTTACCGAAAAAAAAGCACAATCATACCGATGCACTTATTGTTTGAGGTGTTTCTGACAGTTGTCACTCTAAAAAATTACATTAACATCACGTCTTTCTTCTCGGTTATGACTATCACAATTCGTTTCCAGTAATAGTGGAACAAGATGCAAATTTTTCGTATATTGCCCTGAGGTCAAGTAATGATTTTGTCAAATAATATTATGTATCAATATAATGTTAAACGACATGTTTAACAAATTTTAGTTCATTTTAATAAATCACATTATTATATTAAATAAATATATCCGTTGTCATAACATTAAGTCAAATTTTAATAATTCTGCATGTATATGTTACCGAGATTTACGAACAAACCAAACCTCTCAGTGTGTCATTTGTTTACAAAGGTACATAAATAAAGCATTGCGCATCGAATTTCTCTAATAAATTTTAAATTAGTGACATTGACAGCTGGCTTTAAATGTTCGTTTTGCTTTTTTTTTTTGTTGTTGTTACATGGTATTAGGGATTTGCTTCCCTACATAATAATCCCACATAAAACGAAAGAATCGTATGTTTTTAGTTACATTCATGAATGGCATTTATGGCACTAATAACATTATTACTACTACGATAATATGATTATTACCACTACAATAAGATCTTTTTGAATCTCTTGGAGTCTTTGAATCTCTCGAATTTCGAGGCATTTGAGATAATTTTTTACTATCTGAACATTTTGGATAACAGCATGTATGTAAAAAAGCTTTAAGTCACTTGATTTCGTATTCGTCGTTAAATGTTATTATTGGAAAACAAACTTTTACTTTTATTTGCTCAACTGAAACAAATTTACTATTTTCGTTCCAAAGAAATAAAATATCAGAAAATATTTCATAAATTTAAAAAGGTGTGAGATATTTCAAAATTCTAAGAAATAACATCTTGCATAGTTAGCCACATTGACCCTCGTTCCAACATTTGACACAAAAAGTCAAATTGGCTTAAATTCCCAATTAACTTGTAGAGTAATAAAATATTTGTTATTTTCACAGAACATTGGCCATCCTCATTTAAATTTAAAATCAAAGTTCATTTTTTTTCAAGGCCTGTTGCTTCTCAAATAAACAGCAGAATGCAGTTCATCTTAACAAATACCCATATTTTTAGTTATGTTAGTTACTGTGGTTACTGCCTTAGTCGTTTATCTGGAGTAGTTAGAGAGACATAATGAAAGCCATATTTGTATAATATAAAGGAATAGGAGAGATGACCTAACTATTGCTCTGTCTGTGTGGCAGTCGACAGATCCTAGATTTTTTCTTCAATAAATGAAACTATGAATAACACTCTACATAATGAATTAAGTTCCGTAAATAATTTAATTTGCAATATCTTTTTCTCGTGAGATCAAAATTGACCTCATGATGTAAAAGGTTTGAAATAAATTATTATTTCACCAGGTGCGAATTCGAGAATTTTTTATTAAGTCAATAGTATGAAAGTTTTCTTCAGTTTCTCAACACGTTTGTTTATTATAGGATAATATAAAAAAGAAACTTTTTTAACCCAAAATTTTTATTGGCTTATTACGTAAAACACGATAGTAAAGTAATACAATTGATGCAGTTGAGGCTAACATAAAATGATATTATAATAACGTGACGTAAAATTTATTAATAAAAAAATATTTTCAGAATAGCATGCGTTGATAGGAATTTAATGAAAACAATTTTCTTTTAGTTAATATTGATCTTTGATTAACTGGTAAATAGACGCTGCAAAAAATAAAAAATTCTCATGAATTATAACTGAAGTTACAATAAACATTTTATTAAATGATTTTTGTATAAAATATCCGTAAATCATAATATGAAGGCGCATAGTTCCCGTATTCTCGGTTATATGTAAGGGCTAATTTCACATAAACAATTAATTTGTGTTCATATTTTAAAGGATTTTGTAACTAGTTCAGTACTTTAAAATTTCTATAAGTGATAATGTAAAGTATACCTAACATAATTAGTTTTGAATTTTCACATTTTAAAACTGCTATGTATTTTATTTCTAATTACAAGATGCTAACATTCTAATTAACTTGTATTAATTAGTAGCAGCGATAAAAATACTTAAAAAGAACTTTTCTTTTGTAAAGTATTCGGTGATTTAAATACTAGATCAATTGTAACAGTATTTTTAGTTATCATATTGTCATTATTATTTAAAAAATTCTTCCATGATCGTCTTTATTTTGATAGTAATATTTATAAAACCTACAAGGGATGTACATACATAGTTCAGCAAGAAAAGTGTTATAAAATGACATATATATGTTATAATACTGACATATAAGAATGCGTTTTTATATGTAATACATTAAAGTGATAAAGAGTATTTGCGTACTACTAATTAACTGTGAATTACTCATTAAAAACTGAAACAAAATTCCCTTTACCAAAAATGTGAGGGTCTAATAATTTGTCAGTTACAAGCGATTACAAGTAACTCACATTCTTAATTGCTTTTTTAGGTCTATTTAATGATCATGAGAGTGATAATGATGATAATTTACTTACATGTGAGTAAGATTAAAGAATTTCAGAACAAAATTGTAATAAAGAGAACTGTAAAGGATTAGTTATGAAAAGATAATTAAAATCCAAACTACATTTGTAGTTAAGCAAGTAACATACATTTTTTGGGCAAAGGTGATACTTCAGTTAATTAGGTTCAGTAAATTATTGATAACTTATTTTTAAACGAGTAGTGCGTGGATTATTAAATTTAATTAAAACATTAATAAAATAATTCGCTAGTCCACTATTGCCAGTTATAACATAAAAAATGGTTTTCAAAACAACTAAAATGGTCTTGTATATTAAATCAGATAATAGTGAAAATTTTTTCTTCCTTAAAATTATGATATACTTGTATCTAATATAGATTTCTTTTCAACAATAATCTTCATTTACTACAAGTAAAGTTCATAATTTTTAAATTGTTTAACCAAAATGTGCAGATGGAAAATAATGTAAAAATGTTGAGATATAATATTGGATAATTTCCACAAAAATTAATGGGATATTTTATTACAGATATTAAATATGAAAACTGTTACAACATTTTAATAAAAATATTAAACATACATGCAACAAAATCTTTTGAACATCGACATCATAGATAAACAGAATGTACCTTTGATCATAGTATCACTCAGTTCTAAATTTATTAATTATAAATTATTAACATCAGTGTTGAAGTTACTATCAAGATCTGTGTCGGTGTGACTGTGATATCACATTTAATTGTCGACCTTATATTATTGTTTTAAGACACTTTTAGGGATGGTTCTAAATTAAATAAGCAAACATTTAATTTAAACTTGAATTTGTAAAAAGTGAAAACACTATCCTATTGAGTTTAAATTTATTTTCATTTCACTTCAAATTAAAGTGGGTACAATCATGTCACAAAAATTTTAGAATTTTCAATTTTTAATCGCTAAACACTTATAATAAATTTTTTTATAGTAATGGTTAAACTGAATTTGCATTCATTTTTATAGGAAGTTGTATGACTTATACATACTTACCATTTTCATACAGACACATTTTTTAAATAATTTGTTTTGGAATAGAAGCAAATAATACGGTGTCTCTAAAACTACTATTCCGATTTTCATATTTTTGACATCATACTTTAAACTTCTTCCTTCCGATTATAATTTTGGTCCAAAGTTTGTTGTTTGTTGTTGGTCAGGTAGGAACTTAGCGATCTGATAAGTAATTTCTTTATAATTAATTTAATGATTTTTTTAAATCATAATATTAGTTATAATTAATAATTTTGCGTTCTAATTACTTTGAATGCAACATTTAGCTGTTGATAAAAATGGACATTTGATTTAACAAATCAAATATGAACACGCCAGACATAAATGCAAAATTATTTTCATCATCTTTCTAATTTTTTCTTTTAACAATATCTGTAACTTCCAGGTATATTGAATATATTCTGTTCATAAGTAGTGTTGGATTCAACATTACAAAAAGGTAAAGATAATTGTTAAAGTTAATTTTAAAAAGATTTCAATCTCATGCAAATATAAATAACGGCAAAAGCATTTCAAATGTGTTTGTTCTCTTACAAAAAGTAATATGATTTCTTATATTTTCTTTTACACTGCATTTAATGGCAGGTTTATACATACAGTAAATATCAATAAGCACCAAATCGGAAGTATAAATAGTTGTGAACTCTTTAACATACTTTATATTAATAATGGACTGAAAAAATTTTATCAAGTTATTTGATGTCAAAATGTGGTAATGAACTTGTTAAAGAAGGTTACATTATTTTATAGCAGCACAATTTATTAAACAATATGAATAACTAAACATTTATCATTCATTCAAATCATCCCATATATTAATAAAAAATATTGCATGATGCACCTGTGCTTGTGGTAAAACGATAAATAATGTTCATTTATTAAAAAGTGACAAATGTAAAATTTGGTTTTAGGTACACATAGTTTCAAATTATTCAAAGATTCTCGATTTTTTGCAATACGATAATGCATATTTAATAGACTGTAAAAAATATATGCGTAAAAGAACTTTGTGGACACATATATTGCTTATACTTAAATACAATCCAATTATTGAAGTGTTTTACATACAAAAAAAATCTTTTTTTTCCTTTCCTTTTTTTTGCATTTATGTTTTGCTTTCTACGTATAATAGCAGGGCTTGTCATTAAATCAGTAAAATAAAATAATAAACATAAGTCGCTTTTACATTTACAATTAAACCTTGTCTTGTAAGGCATTAAGAATATTGACTAATATTTCATTAAAGTGGTTCTATTCGTTCTAGACATTTTTAACCGAACGTTACTCTAGATTTTTTAAAATTTTAATTAAATTCAATAATGTAGGATATGGGATAAATTCTGTATATGACTTTAAGGTGATCTCTGTAAACACTAAATTTCGTTGAAATAAAGCATAGTGGACACAAAAAACTAATCAGTCACTATACTAAGTACACTTATTATTGTGAAATATTAACTTTTGTCACCACAAAGTAAATGTCTAATAGGGTTTTGATCATGACAAGAAAGTAAGTTGGTTCATTTTTTCTTATTTAACGCAAAATAAATGTAAGTAACGTAAATATACTGTGTTAATATTGTAGATCAAGTGTATTTTTTTTACTATTTTCAGTAGATATAGCGTTTCACATTAATTTTTAAAATGAATCAGATAAAATTCATTATGAGAAGTCTGTTTGAATTCGGCAGCGACATTTTTGACCCACATGTAATCGAAATGTATTAAATAAGGGCGTTCGGAGCGAATGGCTGAATATATTTGACAAAATTCAAATGCTGTAAACCAGTATTGCTCAACTGGAGTTCTATAGGCTCCTAGAAACTCGTGACAAAATGTTTTAGAATCCGCGAATTCATAATTTGATTTTTTTTTTTTAATTTTAGGATTATCCGACATTTTTTGTTTTTAATTTTTACTATTTATATTAACAGGCCCGAATACTAGTTGGCTATAGTTTGGGAGTCTATATGAGAAAAAAAGAGTTTTTTTTCGTTAAATAAAACAATATTCTTATTAATTCAAAAAACTGTGGATTTAAAAAATTGTATATTTTTTTCTTTTAACTCAATAACATTAAGTACATGATTTCCCAAACCGAACATACCTATTAAGCGAAACGACTTACACAAAGCTGACTAATTAACTGCAATTTGTAACAACTCACCCTCATCAACAGGGGATGTCTGTAATCTCTCTTTCAAAGTAAAACAACCTGATTATAATCCACAGCCTTGAATGATCAAGAGTTCTGTAATTTCTCTATTCTTTATAGTAAGAATAATCACAAAAATTTTATTTTTCCAACGAATTGACGTTAATTGTCTTATTTAATACAAATACTCATTAAATACCTTTGAATATATTATATGCAAAAAGTCACTACTTATAATTCGTTACTGGTGAAACGGGTATAAACTGGTGACACTAATAAAGCTGATTTATGACATTACAGTATAATTTGCACTCTTAGAAATAAGTCATAACGCTTACACCTAATATGTATTGATGAAAATTTGTTTGTGCTCTTATCATGTATACTTATGAACATTTTTAGGTCTTTTGACCCAATAAATATTCCTCAAAAACAAAATGGTAGAAGCTAGAAAGGCGTATTTCTATGATTTATTTTTCTTTAGGGAATTATGACAATATCTGGATGCTGTGTCATGCTTAGTGTTATTGTGTTAATTTGTATCTAACCTCCTAATGAATAAGAACGTTCATCGAAAATAAACCATGTGACATGGCCGTTACGTTACGGGTTGGCCTGCGTTCGTATAGATTCTGTAATTATATTACCAACACAGATATGCCCACATTGATGAAGCTCATTAAAGGAAAAGTAGTTGTGAAACATGTTTTCTGCTTTCCGATTTTTTGGAGTAGAAACTTAATAATAAAATAATGCCGAAGTAAAAAAAATTAAGTGTAAATATACCTATTGGTATCATATCACTCGTGAATATGTTTGAATATTATAAGATGTGCTTGTCATATTATTATTAAACTATTTAAATAATAATTTATTTCTTACAATAAAAACATGGAAAAGATATAGGATATGTTTACTTAAAACAACATTTTTTATAAAATAGAAAAAAGCCAAATTAAAATTATTAAATTGTCAATTGGCGTTCGTATAGACATAACCGTTAAAGAAAAAATAAGTTGTTCTTTAGGGCTAGAGAAAGATTTAAAATGTGTTAAGAGATGTACCTATATTTTATGTGTGTACTTATAACCGCTATAGTGCTGTGTTCTTGCAACTGGGATATATGCGAAGTGGGGTAGCAGATAGCCGATGTAAAATAATTTACTCAAAATGTGTACTTTTTTCGTTAAAAATAATATTTAGGGACATCGAGACAAATGGATGCAGTTAAAATGTAATTGGCGTATCCGCAAAATCGAGATTTTTTTACAAAGGGTGTAATTTCGTCAATTTTTTTCGTATTTGGATAGATCAGAGTTTTGATTAATGGTTTGTTATATTAGCGGTGTTGTTGTGAAATATGGAATTTAATAAAACAATCAAAAAATTTCAAGTCAAAGGCCAATAAGGCCTGTTTTTTTCCGTGATTTTTTACTTATGCGAGTTGGCCAGTCTGATGCGTATTAATTTTTCACGTAAAAACCGCGATGAACAGGTAACATTTTATGGGTTAAAAATCGCCGTAAAAGTGTACAGAATCAAACAAAGTCATAAAAGTTGACATTTTTAGCGCCGGGGGCTGTAAAATAACCCTTAAAATATAGTTTTCTTTACCAGTAAATCCATACTCGCTGCGTGAATTTTTAAACTTTTAAAATATCGACGCACCATCTTGAATCAAATCACATCAAATGAACACAAAAATATGTTGTTCGAAAATAGTTTAAAAAGGACAATATGCGCACTTGATTAGCGAAGTTGGCAATAGCAACCATTTTGCTAGACTTTTGTCCTTCCACGCGCCGCGCCTCCGACTTTTACTGTTTCGAACCGATTTTTCTACAAGTTACCGCAAGAAAATGTGAACTTTTTTGTGATGCATTTTTCGCAGGGTCCTAGATCTGACGATTTTACGAAAAAAAAGTTGCAGGGGGTCATTTATAGGGTTGAAAATTGAAGAAATCGGCGAATCCCCTCTCCCCAAGTTCGCGAATGTCGGTGTGCGCCTGTCTAAATGACGTATATATCGCGATCTCACTTCCTATCATTTGATTCACATGATCAGGATTATAAAACGTGTGTCGGTTGGTTGCTATGCGAGACTCCTTACTGGAAAATAAGTAGTTGCGACAAAATGCTCGCCACATAAGCCAGTGTTCTTAGTTTGTGCTTTTGAGCCCCCACCCAATAAGTTATTGCCAATTGAGGAGCAATTGGACGCAAAAGTTTTTAGTGCAATATTACGCTGTAAGTACATTTTTTGAGAGTGTTCGCTTCTTGCCGTTCCCGTTGGTCGAATTAGAGCCTTCGAAAGCAGTTTTTTGCATTTTCCTGCATAAGTGTAATTTAAACTCTATATAGTTCGGTATATTCCACACTTGGTCTGCGCTACTTTATCGTGGGTAATTACTGGGTTTTATGCTTGGCACGTTTATGCCTTTCCTTATCGTCTGTGTAATTGTTCGAAAACAAATTTTTTTTTCGTTATAAAAAAAAACAGCGAACATTAAACTTATTTTAAGCAATCGCTCAGATTTATTACGTATTTTGCAATTTTTACAATTAACTAACTGGGCTTGCACAAGTGTGGGTCACTTTGGATTTTTCCGGTTGGGTGAGTAAATTGTTGAAATTTGTACGGTGGCGTTAAACGTCTTCGGTAGACGGCCCGGCCTGCTGCAAAACTGCCCCATGCTAGGTCGAAAGATGCGATTTCACACGACGCAACCGACAGACGGTTGTAAGGTTTCTTCTGTCTGGGTCAACTTGCCAAATTCGCTCACTCCTTCAACTCTTTCAGCTAGAGGTCTAGGAACTGTGGATTATAATTGTAATAGATGTGGGGGACGACTGTCTAGCCAGTTTGAGGCTCCCTTTAGGAGCAAGCAGTCAGACTGCCGAATTACAAAGTCATTCGCCAATTTTTTGTTGCTAGCAGTTCAGTAAACCATTGGATTCTGTCTGAAAACGGCCAGCCGCTCCATTCATTATTTAACCAGACAGATTGTTACATAACCCCAAGTAATGATGTTTATATGACCATGTTGCTGCACTCTATTTAACTACGTTAATTATTATAGATACCCTCACTCGGCCACTCACTGACAGCCATTTCGTGTAAACTCCTGCAAACTTAATCTCCACGTTGGTGGTGTATCATGAGTTCTTGTATGTCATACACAGACAGGATCGTTTCCTTCGTGCGCTTCGATTGAGGCTGTTAATATCAGCACACTGTGTTAAATCTAGATATGCATATTTTTTATTTGTTCGAATTTTTGCAATATTTCCAACTTGACCTGAACTGACCTGACCTAAATATTTTGTTAATGAGCTTTCCTCCCAAAACAGGCCCCATTTTTTTTTTAATTATTTATTGTTGATACAAGCCAATCTATCTTAAAGAACAAGTAATAGTTTTTAATAACGTTATTAATTCAAATTGTGAGATAATTAAAAAGGGATCATTACCAAAAGAGAAGAAGTCAAGGATCATGACATATTTTCTTCGTTATTGCTTTACATTATTATATTTTATAGATGTAAATGTGTTTAAAAATAGTTTAATCTGCTCCAGTTGTGAAAATGATATAAAAAGCGACTTTTTTTTAAGATGGGAATTCTAAAAATTTCATAACCGTTTTATCATTTAATCCGACTGGGTAACTAGGTAAGATAATGTTAGACATATATTATTACAATGTAGAATGTGCACGTAATTATGCCTGCAGTTATTATAGACATAGAAGTAATTGACGTTTAATTGAGCCTACATTTGAGTCCATTGATTAGATAGATTGATAGTTTATTACCTTTATGGTACAGTAATAAGAATAATACTTATTTATGTGACTGAGACGTGGCTAATGCTTATAGAGTTCATTGAACTATCATTTATGTGCATTCTTATAAATATATAGTGCTTGCTTGAATCTTGGCAAATTAAACATCGTTTAGAATATTATTATCCAAAAATATTAATCGTTAATTATCACAGTTAGCTAAAAAAACTTTTCGATTTTTGATCATATGCTTGCACGAAATACGAAGAGACCGGACTTTGTTTCACATTCAACAGTGAAACTAAAACTTTGTGTTAAATTGGTTGTCTGATCGCTTATGAAAACCTGTATACAATCTGAAATATTATTTTGAACATCCTCACTGAAAATGTCACTTATATCGAATCCGTTTCATTGTCATATCGATGACTGCTTAACTAATATGTGAAAATAAGTTTAATTAGACACTTTTCAAACGATATTCGCGATTTTAGGTTAGTGACATACTCCATGTTTAATAACTCGGTGTTCTCTGGAGACTTTTAAATTTTAAATGGCTACACTTTTGTATCCGTGTTTACTTACTGTACTGACGCAAGTGAGATAGTATAATGACTTTTTTTAATACACATGCACTATCAACAAACATTACCATGACGATTATGCTTTCACCCAAATTACATTATCATTATTTTTGGGAAAGTTTCGTTACGTAGTGGGAGTAATTAACTATAAATCTCGCTGAATCATATTATAAACTAGCTGCGTTTATTGAATTATTACTTATCTAATTAATCTCTATGTTTTTAATGTCACATGGTATTATCATCACTGATTGATCTAGTTTTAATTTGTTTCTGAATAATTTAAATGTTCTTCAACTTCAACTTCAAAGCGGGTTTAAAAAAATATGATACGAATTACACTCATTTATTACTTACATAACAACAGAAACAAGTTATTAAAGGGACGAGGGAAATAATTATTTCGGAATTTTTGAGTTTTCCTAAAAAGAATTTTTTATTTGCATAAGTTTTACTTTCGCTGAATTAAGTACAGTGAACTTTTTGTATCTTCGTATACAAAATTTCAGAATCACGAATTGAATTCAGTCAATTATATATGTTTCAAACAATATTCAATAGAAGTTTTTCTGTAAGATTTTTGGGCAGTTTTTTTATGAAGGTCAACATGAATGTTTGCTTTATAAAATTGTTCGAAATACTTTTGAATTATTACACAAAACTTAAAGATGTAGGTTCTCTAGTAGTGCAGATTCAGAAAAAGATAAAATTTGGATTACTCCAACATCCTTACTTAACACTCATATTCACTGGTTCATTGAAAAGATATCTGGCATTTTTCTTTTATTTTTGTTCTCCATACTCATATCTCTGAACATTGCTATTGAATGAGTCAAATGTTCTCATTTACCTTTATCTAAATACAACTATTTATTGAAGCGTAGATATACAGTTTTTGGACGTGTACATTGGGCTGTTGTCTATACTGTCTTTTTCAACATTTATTTTTTTATTGCAGTTTGATTTTTAGATGAAAGCATAAACTTTCAATAAAATAATTTATTGTATGGGTATATGAAAAAAACGAAAAGGATTGGCATGAACCTACTTTTTTTCTTTTTCTGAGTTAGCAGAAGGGTAAAAAATTATCCCTTGTAATCACAGATTTACATTGTAAACAAATACGATTTTAAACAGCCAGAAGTGCAAAAATCTTCAGATGAGGCCCACTTTTTTGCTTTATTTATCAAAAACACGACTTTTTTTTCAAGAATTGCTGAAATTTATAACGTAAATGTCATAATTGTCATAATTATAATGAAAAACTATCCTTGTAGTAACTTACTGTACTTTCATAATGAATGTATTTAAATACATATATTGAATTTAATTTAATAAAAAAAAAGATCAAACTTACATCATAATCAAATATTATTGTGTAATAAATGTTATTCTTTACAAGTTGGGAATATCCTACATGTCCAAGTGCAATAAATAGACTTTGATTTAATTTATTATAATTTTAGCAACGTGAGTATATATAACCGGTTCAGATTGGAGTTGCGTACTAATTTGTTGAGTAATGTCGTGGTAATAGACCTATCTAGCCACCTAATCTTAAAAATCGTTGTCCATATCACTGATATCTGCAAAATCGTAAGCGACTCAGAGTATTTCTCATCGGGAACACAATTCACAAGAAACATGTGCTAAAGTAAGCAGATGTTTAAGACAGCAAATTAAACTTCTTTATAAATTGTCATTATTGTTTCTTGAAACTTCTAATAACAATAAGTAACTTGTAGTCAGAACGGTATTGGTTGATGTGATAGTTTAAAGACATTTACCGTAAATTCAGTTTTTTTTATAATAAGTTTCTTGAATTTACATGCATGCACGGTATTGGGGTTCGACTTAATTATTTGTGTTTATATGCAAATGCGTGGCCAAAGTGCATTGTGGTAATGAAGCCCTTGCGTAAATTGCTCTGTGGAAACGTAAACAGTGTTCTTTGAAGTCGTGTTGAACTTGTTTTCCTAGATGTGTGTACGTTGTGTTTTATAATAGTAAATAATTGAATTTCAACTGAAACTGATACAATTACTTATTTTGGTACAAGATGTTTTTTTCACAGTGATCAAGTCCAATATTTTTGAAATTTTATTAAAAAACAGAGTTCAAATCCTTATTTTACAGACTTGTTTAACTCGTTTGTACATTTATATTTAATCCAGACTGATATTGTCAATTATGTTTGTTGTTCCTTCACTTTTACATAGAATTGGTAATGGATTAGTCGATATTCAATGGTGTTGTCTAATAAGTTTGATTTTCCATTGGCATTTGTTAGGTTCTCAAAAAATTTCTCTTAGATTATAAGAAATTGTACCCATTTTGCAACTTGAATTTAAAGAGCTACTCTTTAGTTTATACCAAAAGCTTCGTTGTTTTTACATCTTTCGCATTTCTTATATATAATTTTCTCATATATAATTTTCTCGTATATAATTTTAGAATAATTTTACATATTTCAGAAAATCGACGAGGACTATGTTAAAATTACTGATTGCTACCCACAAAAGTCGCGAGAGGCTTGCAGTTTACATATTTCATTTTCACATTTTCCTGACAGCTAGTCCGTCAGCTGAGTGGAACTACAACTTGATTTTTGACAGAAAAAAAGTTAAATGAAATTCTTTTTCCATACTTTCTTTTTGTAGATAAAGTTATTACCTAATTAAGATTTTTCTTTAGTTTTTTGGGAAAATGTATCTTGAAATAAACGGACACACACTTTGTGTTTCTTTTTCGATTTATTATTTATTTATTATTTATGTACATTCTATTGTTAAATATTTTACTGCTACTTACATTATTTCTAATAAAACAAAATTTTGATTGTCGATGAAAAATACGACCCACATGAAATAATTTCAAAACTATTTGTTTTGAACTATGTTAGATTTAAAAGAAATTAACCTTAAAAGTACGCATATAGTCTGGATATTGAAAATATCAATAACATTCTACAATTAATCTTTTTAACGATATAACTTTGATAATTCTTCTCTTTATTATACTTATACTTATCATTAATTTTTATTTCTCTGGAGTTAATTAAAAAAAAAAGAATTGAATTTTGTTAAAATTAATTACAAAAATTATTAAAATGTTACTGATCTATTTCAGTTTGTTTCTCAGTTGAATTGTTTCCTATTTTGTTCCTTGTTTAACTTTAAAAACTACTGGAATTACTTTGATTGCATAAAATAATCTCGAAGTGTTTTCCACATTGTAACTTTTTTTAAAATTTATTGATGATTTAAAATGATTTAGCCCATTTTTACTTATCTATAGAACATTTTTATTATATATGTTAGCTTTGCACTTTAGCTATTTTATTTTGTTATCAAATCATTACGATTCATTTTTTTATATTTCAGTTTGTTGAATTATTTCATTTAAGACACTTAATATGTATTATTATTTTGCAGTACTTCATGAGGAGTATTAATGTTTTCTTTTTAAATTTTTGAACTTTTCGATTAAGTATTTTATAAAAGTTGAAATCTGTTAAATAGAGGCCTCGATGGAGACTATTCAATGTTATTTCAGACGATCTGAAATGATGAACGCCTTTATAGAAATTATTTTTATTACATAGATTTTCCATTGTTGAAAGTTCCTTAAAATAATTATAAAATTATACTTCTTACAACAAACATTGATAATTTGAAATAAAATTGCTTTTAATTTGAAATTTTACTTATTGATGTGGGCGATGTAATATGACAGATATCTAACATACAAGATTTTTTGACAAGCAATTTTCTTTAGGCAACTAAAAAATTATCTTGGTTATACATAGGATTTATTAAGCTTGTGTGTCGAATACGTTGGTGCTATAGTGTTTTTTCATAATAAGTGTTGATTTAATGATTAATATGTTGCAGTGCTACAATTTAAACTTGAAATCTTTTGTTGTTGTTCGCTAATGTGAAATATTCCATAATAATATTAATCTTTGTCTTCTTTTTAATACAAAAATGGAGAAGTTACGAAAAAGAAGATCAATTTTGCTTCCAGATTATCAGTACTTAATAATTTGTTTGTTTATAATTTTTGTTGCCTTCTTGTTTGGTTTCTATTAAAATAAATTGTTTTCTAGGAAAGTAAGTTTTCCTGAACTATAAATTCCGTAACGTAAAAATTACGTTGCAAATATACGGACTTCCTCTTAGTGAATCGACTTCATATAAGCAAAGATCAATTAGGCATTTGTTCAATCAGTGATACTAAATTCTATTCATAATTATACATAAGATGTTAGCTTTCATTATGTATGAATTTAAATATTTTTTGTTTTTAATTAATTGGATAATAAAAGTTATCACGTATGTGGAGAATAGCCCCTTTTCAATATATGAAAAAGGATATTTATAAACTCCAAACTTGTGTAGCCAAGTCGTTCTCCCATCTTTCATTTACAATTTATCCATCATACAGATTTAAATAAATATAAATATATAGATNNATATAATGCATTCCAAAAATACTAGATAATTAAAAAAATTCCTTTTATGTTTTCATATTTGTGAAACTTGGTGCTCTTTAACTTATTCTTTTTAAGATATGTAAAATTAAATTCATGTATTTTTAAAAATTTTTAAGATCTCAATAAAGATTTGAGAAAAATCATTCTTCAAAAAAGTGAAGTACGTTCGTAATTATGTATATTATGTATGTATTATGTATATAACATAAAACCACATTTAACCACAATAACTACATTATGAAATCTTGATTAATTAATATTATTTCGTTTCAAATTGCAAATATTGTCAAACATTGGTGTTACATGTAACTTCGTGTTTCAGGTAAATCCTGAATAATGTATTTTTTAATTTTATTTTAAAAAATCTTTGGTTGACTAATTCAGTTGGAATTTATTAAGTTAAATTTTTGTTTCGTCTCCAAATACCTCTTCAGTCAGCAATAATTGTTTTTGAAAAAGTTGAAAATGAAAGTAATCAGTAATTTTAGGATACTTGATTTTAACAGAAATGAAACATACATAAGCTTCAAATAATATCGTCCAATTAACACAATTAATAATCGTAACCATTTTTTTTTAAATTTATATTACATATTATCAAACTTGATATAATATACAAAATTTGATTGACATCTGTTATTTACGATTACTGATGCTGATTGACTTTCGGCAACAAGGACAATAATTAAATTAGGATTCATTATTTCACAGTATCTTTAATGCATGGTAGCAATCCAGAATAAATATCGGAACATTTAAAAACACTTTTAAGCTTTTATTTCCTGGTACAGTAAAAGTCGGAAATAACGTCCTTGAAGGGACCGGTA
>QDEB01061050.1:0-12646 GCA_004193795.1 Asbolus verrucosus | reverse complement strand
TTATTATTATTATTATTATTATTATTATTATTATTATTATTACTGGCAATTTGTTACTTCTTAAGGTTATTTTATTTATAAGTATTATACTTATTTCAGTGTTTTAAATTTGATTTTAAATTATGGATTATATGGTTTTGCAGAAAATGTAGAAACGATCAGCAGAATTTTAATTACTGACGAATCTTGTTTTATTCGCGCAGGTATTGTCAATTTCCATAATGTGCATGTGTGGGCAGATGCAAATTCCCATGATTATCGTCAGCAGCATTTTCAGGACGAATTTTCAATAAATCTTTAGGCTGGTCTAGTGGAAAATAATATTATTGAACCATTTGAATTACTTCATTGTTTGAATGGAAATGGTTATTATGAATTTTTAAGCCGCGATTTGCCTGGCTCACTGGAAAACGTACCTCTACAATTGCGAAGAGATATTTGGTTTATGCGTGATTTAAATCGTCGTTTTCGAAGGCGTTGGATAGGAAGGAATGGCCCACACCATTCCGAAAGATGGCTATCCGACATGGTTATTGGGGTCGAAAAGCGAACTTTCGCGCTGATGCTATAAAGCGTTGACAAAACCGCCCGGAGAGTTCACGATGGGGCATTCAAATTATCCAAATCGGGTAAAAGCTTAATTGCTGCATCCTCCGGCAGCGAAGATGGGCCTATTAAAATATCGTTTGCAAGAGTGTTCGCCGTGTGCCGTTAATCGTCCATCCATAAGCGTTGCGCATCCGGTAGTTGATTGCACTGTCGACAGAAGAACCGAACCGCTCCGCCGTGGACACACTCCTTCCTCATCGGAAACGAGGATAGTCGCGAGAATCGCGCGTGCCTTTGGGGGCGTACCACGAATTGTGTGTGGACTTAACCGCGCGTCGTTTCTTTAGTATCACCCGGTCTTCGAATGTTAAAGCACCGAGACGAGCGCCATCGTTGACTACACCGCGACGAGCTCAGGGGCTAGGGTTAATGTTCCCGAGCGGGATTTCTGTGCCGGCGGTGTGCTCCGACGGGGATGACAGAGACATTAAGTGGTTAATGTTGTGTGGGCCATCGCGATAACAATGCTAATATGTAAAGAGGATTTTCAACAGACTTGGTGCTGCTATCAAATTATATTTGACTTTGCTTGTAGCAACTTTCTTCCGCCAAATTCTTTTTCATTTCTCACGTCTGAACTGGCCGTAAGTCTGTTTTGCTTTAAATTTATGTCGCCGATTTCCTCGTAAAAACTCTATTGCCACTTTGATGGCCTATCGAATGGGTAATTTTTATTATGTTTCTTTCCTGTGATATCTAGTAAGAAATATAACGATATTGCCCCCGAATACATCGCACTTTTAACTTTCACTCTTATTATTCTATTGATACCAAAATCCCTCAACATCTGTAACGATATTTATGACGAATCGAGCGAAAAACCGCCCTTTCACTGCAACCCTGCTGCGGTGAATATTGCGACCCTTTGCCCTCTGTTCTTGCAGTTTTTCGTTGATAAATGAGGTGCTTACGAAAACATGCTGCAGCTGTTGAAAAACATAATAATTGTTTTTCATAAAATATTTAGAGCTACGTACTTTTTTCGTTTATCACATAATCATAAAAACACACATATTCAAAATTGTAAAGTGGGTGGGCACAAATTAAATATTTTTTTCATCTAAAATAATACGATACGATTGAATTTTTAAATTATTCAGAAGCATTTAAACTTTGATTCCCTTTAGTATTTTAAACTGATTTATTTGCTTTTGATAAAATATTTAAAGCTGCATTCTTCTCACAGTTGTCACATGATCATAAAAAGTCTTGGATTAACACATATTCAAAGTTGCAAAGTTACTTGGACGCTTTAATAATGATTTTTTTTTTTCATTTAAAATAGCCCTATACGAGACTGAATTTTTAAATTATTCAGAACCATTTAAACTTTTGATACAACCTTTGGAGAAAAATTCGTAGATGTTTCATGATTTCGTGACAGTATTTATCTCGTAACGATAACCGCCAATCGAATCGCAAATGTTCCCTTAAGTACTTTTAACTGATTTGAGGATACTAAATTTAAGACCCTTGGGAAACAGTCCCAGACTCCTGCTGATAAAGCCCTTTTCTGTGTAGAAATAGATCGCTCGAATAAGGTCCGATATTCATGATAAAAAATCCTGCGGCATTTTATTTTTAAGTACTTAGTTATTAGGTTAAATCCACATAATACAGCTATTTTCGTTCTTGGACTAAGTAGGTGTACAATTAATAATTTTGATGGTAATCTAAATAATAATAATAATAATAATAATCATTAACTATTTGAAGCATACACACACACACACACACACACACACGCTACTTATTAATAATAAATTCCATAGTTTAACAGGAATTTTGTTCTTAATGTGAATATATATGTCATATGTTCTATCACTTCACAAATACATATATGCACAAGAATATTATAATAATACTTGCAAATTTGGCTCATTATTATCTATAGAAACGCCTTCTGGGTTACAAAAATTTCAGAAAGAATACAAAATTCTTGAGTTCACAAGCTAACCGCTAGACTGGCAACTAAACTTATGGTTGTTCCTTGATAATGTGAACACAATTTTGCTCTAATTTTGAAAACACACATAAATTATTTTCTTTTTTTGCCTCGTTTTGACTATTAATAAATTAGTGTCAAACTGCATATTTTTACTATAAAATTATTTTAGGCTATCGGCCTCACATCCGGTCAAAAGACCGAACTTACGTAATCCGGAGCGATGTAGGCCAGGTATTAATTTTTCAGATAGTTATATCTGGTACGCCAATATATTCTTCCGCTAGAAGTGAGATTATCCTTGTCCAGTAAAGATAGTAATGTCAACCGAGTGTCCTATTTAAATAAAATACGGCTTCACTTGGTGAAAGATGCTTTACGAAAATTATGAATTTTTTCATACCATGAAAATTTTTTGTCTCTCAGTTCCAGTGTTTTAAACTGAAGAGTTCACCGTCCTTGTACATTTCAGATATCTATTTCCGAAGAGTTGTAGTTCTCTCACGAAGCATTTAATCGAAAAACTTTCGCCTTATTTTGCTCTCGTAAATTACGCCTAAAAGGAAAAAGCACACATGTAAACCAGGATTAAATTATTTGGTTTCAAAGTTTGAAAAAACGTTGGTGACCTCATTTGACACAAACGAGAAGATATTTTTCTAAATAGGCGGCCTTTTCATTACATATTAAGAGTTTAATTACTAACTCCTGTTGACCATTGTAATCAATCATCATTTTTTATATTGAAGACACATGATGTAATTTCTTCGAAGAATGTCAAAATAGTGTGTGTTCATTACTTGTAAAAGTACCAAGTTTTCACTGACCCGACTGAATGAATATAAGAAGAAAAATTCGAAATAAAAAACAAGAAGTGAAAAAATGTGAGAACCGGACAAATTCCATCTAAAAATGTTGTTCAGTCACAATATTTTTTCTTCAGCATGATGAAAACGCTGTCATGTTTTTTCTCGCTCGTTCATTAGGTAATAGGTAACTCATGTCATTTTTAGCACGACTGTAATATTTATAATGTGTAATGCATGAAAAATCGGAGAATGGGCATTTAACCTAAAATTCGGCTTCTTGTAATAATAGTTTGCTACAGAAGAATTTCTTTATTACTCACCTGTGTTTTAAAACGCTTTCTATTTTTAAAATCCATTGTAAAAATATCTTCTTCGGTACATATTTACATTACAAAATACGGAAAAACAGGCACATTTTACTCCCGAAAAATAAATATAACAAAACCATAATACACATTCCATTTATAATGTTTTCTTAGCCAAAAATACACAAACAGAAATCGTAAACATAAATAAGATGTACCTCTTGCAAAATTTAGTGACGAGCAAGTGTTGAATCCCGCAACCATATATAGTTCTTAAAATCCGCATAATTAGTGATATTTTAGTCCAATAAATGTGTTTGGGACAGGTTAAGTAAATAGTTGGTAAATTACGACTGAAGGTGGGATAAATTTCTTCTTAGAATAAATAGCTGGAAATTTACAAATTTCCCCTTGAAACTTCCATTATTCACTAGGTAATTATATAAATTTTCGAGGTTTTCAAGTTTTAATTTAAATTAAAATTAGGAAATACAAAAAAGATGCGTCACAAAAATCTGAAGTAATCAAGTTTCGAGCAATTTTGTGGATAAAGCTGCTGCAAAACGTAAATAATCCGTTAATCCTCCACTTCCAACAAGAAATTTCGAGTTAAACTGAATCGTAAATTAGTTTTAGTGCTTGTTCTATAGTGCACTAAAAATTCTGGTCTAGGATCAGTTGCGGTTTATCGGTAAACTGTGCAGCCACATAATTATTGTTGTGGATTAGCGGCGTACTTCACCAAAACAGAAAATCCGAAGAAACGAATCTTTATCGAGCCGTTCGGGGTGTTTGCAAATATAAGAGCTGCATTAATTTAAAACACAGCCACCTTTACTTTTTCAGATGAATTTATGGCTTTCAAAATCCAATAAATTTTGATTTTGATTCAATTTAATCCCGCGACTGAACTAGGAAAATTCCAGGAGGAGATTTATTTTAGGAAATTCTACAAATGCAGTATCGCGCCGATAAAAATATTTTAATTGTCAGTTTTAATTGGCCATTCTTTACCTGGATAAACTCGATGTTCATTCAATTAAATTCGCCATTATTCGAGGGTTATTGACTTGACGTTTTCAGTCTAATTAATTTTCCATCGGTTGAAAAATTTCATTTTCTTAAAATCCGCAGGTATTTAGGGTGCAGTCCACTTTATTTTCCGTTGTAATTTTCTAAACCCACTAGACTCGATACTGCTGTCGAGTATAGCGCAAATTCAAAAACCTTCAGGAACTTGAGTCAACAACACAGTTTTGTTTTTTATCAGCCGTCATAAGAGCATTTTCAATTGTAAAACCGTTCCGCTGACCCCAAATATTTTTACATCCTGACTAATTACCGATAATGCTACAAGAAATTATAGACTATAAGCAGGTTTTTTGGTACCAGTAAACAATGTTTACATTTGTGTAATAACAAGCTTGCGTTCATAATAAACCAATCATTGTGAGGATGGAAGTTGATATTATAAATTTACTACATATAATTATCTTCATCTTTCAATACCTCCTCGAGATTTATGGTGATTGATTTGCTCAACCACTTCTCGTGATTTATAACATTTTGCAACGTATTATAGGGCAGTTTTATTTCAAATAAAAAGAAACTATTATATAAAATAATAATAATAAATATCTATCGCCGTCTTTTTTCAATAGGTAGTGCTGAGGCTTATCTGCGTTGAAGATCTGAGAGGCATTACAAACGTGAGCAGCTATCATACGCCTAATTATATGTTTAATTGCATCAGAATATTATGCAATTTATAGTACTTTTCCATTATCATCTCCGTAAATCTTACGGTACTGCTTCGCCTGTATTGCACTTAAGTAATTACAAAATTATCAATGATTGAGCGTGTGTTCGTTTATGAATAATAAATTTGCGTCGCATTCGACACTCTCGTGCTTGCCGTATTATTATCATATATAATTATGGAGTCGCATGGCTATATTCTTTGCATATTTTATTTTTGAGGCCTATTGTTAGACAGGTCCGCACCTTTGATGTGGTCTATTAGTAATCAATTCTTCTCGATGTCTTATTATTCAAGCAACGTTGCATTGAAATCTTGACTTTTGGAAGAGGATCGGTCATTGCACACGATCGTATTGTAGTTTTCGATAAAGCTGAAGAAAACTGTATGACTGATGAATGTTAATCTCTCTAAGAAGATCGAATTAACATCTTATTCGGATTCGTCATATTTCAGCCAAGAGGTTACAATGTCAAAGTGAAGTCAAGCATAATAAAAAAGTTACTACGGTTTACATGAAAGTTTATCTGCAAAGAAGAAATTTGAGGTTTTACATATTTTAGAAGTTTGAGACGCTATTTTTAATAAGTTTTAAATGTCGCTTCTTCACCGTCGTGTTTGTCGATGTGTTAAGTCACTAACTCTTCAACAGTAATGTTATATCTATGTATTTTACTCTTCCGTATCTGATTACCTTGTGGGCATTTCACTGCAAGCATTAGCACCTGTCCTAAAAAGAACACTTTTCTTTTAACAACTGAAAAAAATTCGTGAGAACAGTGCTTATTTGTTCACGATATCTTTGGAAATTTAAATACAGCAGGTTGCGTCACGAGTTAGTTCCCAAGAGTGTTAACAACATGCATTGATAAATTTCCATATCTTTAATAACTTGGGAAAAACCAAAAAGGAAGAGTCCAGAATTGCGGCGCTGAGGTCTGTTGGAAGCACAGTTCAATCAGTTTGATTTATGCGATGCATCATTCAATTGCTCATAAACTGACATTTCCTGCTGAATAATTTTTGACATCTCTAACGTCTTTACTGGAGGGTTTTGTCGTTTTTTAACTTGAGTTTGACTTTTCCACAATATCGAAGTGAAACAGAATTTCAAAGAGATAATCTTGCGCCAAGTTCAGTCCATAAATCACATCGTAAGGCTGAGTTACAATTGTGGTTCATAGTTCGGAGTCACGACGCGGCTCTGCCTCAGTGTGGTCTAGTCTTCTTATGGAATGGATATCACAGAATCATTCATTCCATTCATGTGGAAGTTGCTAATATCTCAACAGCTTTTCGATATCTACTCAATTTAAAATCGACATGAATCATTAAAGGAACGTGATCTATTAAAGTTTTCCAGCAAAAAAAAAAATGTGTTGATAACTTGGTCGTATTTCCCACGCAATAATAATTCATGATAATAATAACACGTACCTTGTCTTAGATTAATAAAGTCTTACTCGATGTTAGTGTTTTTATTCCATTTTCAGACTCATCCAACACGTTTGATTGCGTTAAAGTCTTAGATCCATTAAGCGCTGTATAATCAATTATTATTAAATGCAGTACACAACACGAGACGTAGAATTCAAATGATCGTGCTAGAGGTGAGACAGTGTTGTGTTGATAAATTTCTTGGCATTAGATGACTTTAATTACGCCGTAACTACGCTATGTCTTAAGATTAAGACAACTCGAAGTAAATTATTTTGAGATAATCGCACTCACAGGAATTTAGAATGTGTTGAAACTAACCCAATTTTTTAAAACGTTCTTACTACACTAAATCATTCTAACGTTGTAGTTGTAACAACAATATCCAATGAGAAAGAAAAGAATTCCAATTTCAACGTTTCTTATTGAGAATTATTCAGTGGAATTGTTAATTTCACTCGGACAAGACATCTCAGATTTATTTGACGTTTTTTCATACGAAATTGCTACGACATACGTTGATCCAGTCATGGCTTCTATTCAAATTCTCCATTTTTTATTGTTCATATACAGTAACATATCAAATATTTACATCCACAGTTTTATTGAAATATATTCGAAGGTTTCCCCGAACTTGGCTCATCTTCCAATTTTTTTCATTTATGAACTAAAATTTTAAATATGCAGATTTGTATCGTAATCTGATTGAACTAATCCATATTATATGATTTTAAATTAGTTCCTAAAATCTGGTTGAGTATTTTGAAAATATACTCACTACCTCTTAGTAGCAAAAATAAAACAATTCAGATTATGCCTATTTGAAAAAGGGTTAGAAAATATTAAAATGAATACAAATAAACAAATTTCTCATTGAAAGTTTTTTAGAAAAAAAATATGAATAATTGAAAAGGGGACTTATTTTATGGAAGCAGCGTATAAAAAATACAAGACAAAAGCTGCACAGAACCATAGTTAAGTAAAACAAAGCGAATGAAATATTTTTAATATTAAAAAAAATTTCTGCTGTCTAGTAACCATTCAACTGCAATTCCATAATTATAAATATTTTGTAATTAAGTCATTTTTACAGCAAAATTTTCATATTTATTTTCATATTTCTTCATATTTTTTCAAAAATAAACAAATATTCTGATTTTAATGGTAAAAAAAGTCGTGAAGGTTTAAAATACACTTCTCTGTTGTTTATTGTTATGACATTAGGAGTTATGTTAAACTGCTGTCAATTGCTGTCAATTGTAATTGGTTTTATTAAATGTCAATATTTACAAAAGTTCCATCAATTTTAACAGATTATTGACATTTGAAGAAATAAGTTTGAAATAATATTTCTCTGGTTTGTTTGTTTTGTCATTTTATGTAACAAAAGAGAAATTAGGTGTTGACAGGAAGAATGGGAGATCTGTTTTCGTGGTATTACTCGGCATACTATTTTCGTGCATTTTTTGTTACAAATAATTAATAAATTATAAGTTGTGAACCAATTTTGTGTAAGATATCTGAGATAAATTACCAAATGTAACATCGAGTTGTTTAATGTTACTTCGAAAAGTTTCTATTCACAATATAGAACTCGAACAAAATTGATTCAACATCAAAGTTTCGCGTAATTTCAGTTGGAAACTGTGTCATACACTTTTAAGTTTTCATTTAATATACGGTTGCAAAAAGAATCCAGTAATACATAATTTATTTCAGCGTCCATTTTTGCGTCACGTTTAATAACTTCCGAAAAATTAATTTTACTTGCTTTATCAACGTTAGTCATAATTTTGCAAACTTCTAATATTCATTAATTTTCTTTTTTTTTTAATTAGCGACCAATAAAAACGTCACATCAATTTTAATACAATTTTTTTTTATAACAAATGATTAATGTGTGTATAACTAAACAATTGTTTGTTCATTTATCACAATTAATTACAAAAAAATTTAAAAGAGCCTTAATGACACCAACATATCGCCAACATTTTCGTTGTTATTTAAAATACAACTAAATCATATTTTTCGCCGGGCGGATTCCAACAATATTTTTTAATACATTCGAAATTATTGGAGCGAATTTGCAAAAGCACGATTTTAATAATTTTCTAATTAAAAGTTGAGGTGTTATGACGATTCTAAAGTAGGCGCCCTAAAAAGTGTTTTCCAACCTTTTTGTAACAATAAATAAAATTAAAGTCAAATGATACTCCTAGAATTCTCTCGTTATTTACGTTGTGAGAAGTCGATGCTCAATCAGATGGAAAATGCAAATTAGTTCGCTTTTTAGCAAATGGTTTTCTACCATCCTTTTAATGATACCCTCGTTATGTTTCATCAAGTGTAACTTACCATTGTTTGGAATGAAATAAGGGAAACAAAACGATGCGTACACTCAAGAAAAATCGTTATCTTATGTTTAAGAAGAACAAGTAATTATTACTGCGAAGAATTTTTATTAATAATGATGAGGATGGTACGACTCCAGTTTTAATTAATCTCCTCTCATTTTCCATTGATCTTACAACATTTTGTTTGAACAAATTCCCAACATTCATTATAAAACAATAAAGACCTCCGGATAAAGAAAATTGAATTTTCTAAAACAATAAATGTCAAATTTAGGATAGCTATTACTGTAAGGCCTTGTTGAGCTCGGAATTACTTCTGTCGATTTTCTTCGGCGAATAATAATTATTGGTTCCTGCTTTGTTACAGAAGTTAATGAAGCTATTTCCTTTTTTTTTCTTTCAGCAAATTATCTTTTATTGCTTTACAACGTCTAATTTTCGGACGTTGCCACAACATTCTCTCCCTCTTTATAAACTACATCATCTAAATTCAACAATTAAGTGTCTACTTCAAACATAATAAATAGGTTAGAAACGGCAAATGGAAACGATGTTTCAACAGCAAACCGCAGATGCTATCTTTGAAACATTGGGATTGGTTCGTGAGAGGTGCCACCTTTAAATTTAAATTCTTCAGAAAGGATGATAACGAAAACATTTACAAAAATTAAATGTATTTACGATTAAAAACTCATGTTGGAGGCAAATGGTAGGCCACCGTAAAATGTGTGAGACGATAATGGACATCTTTACCTCCATTAACAATTTTCGGTTCGGATCTTCCTGTCCAACGATATGTTCACCCTAAAGTTTTTATTTATTGATTAAATCTGAAAAATGAAATTCCCACTTTCAAATCTTTGAAAATATTTCCTTTATTATGCTGAATATTAGTGTCTTCGTTTTATTACAATTTTTAACGTGCATGAGTGTATGTTCGATATATGTATTTGCAATCCAAGAATTCAGTATTTATTTTCTCCAAAATGTTAATGTTAACAGTTTTGATAAGCGCAATTACATATGAAAGGTTAAAACTTTAATTAACCTCATTCGTTTAAAAACTAACAATATTAAGACTCGTTTCAAAAGAATTAACATTAATTCAAGAAAATACAATCTCTGAGGCAATCAACAAATTAAAAATAACAGAGCAACTTACCTACTTGAACACATTTTTCTATTTGAGAAACATATTGCTGCATTAAATAAATGTCGACACACTGTTAGTGTGTATTTCACATTAATCCAATTAACCATAACAGTCCGATTTTTATTAGGGATCACGTATAAGGCAAAGATTTTATTGGCCTGCCACTGCTATCTTTGCTATTATTGGAGAAACGAAATCGATTAAAGTAAGTAGTGGTGTATTAAAAGCATTGTCTGTTTAACAGGTTTTAAAATTAAAATAATTTGTTTCTTTCTTAAATAAGTTTTGAAGATATTCCTTTTCGAAAATGTTTTCTCTCTAAATTAAAACAATTGATTTTATTAAGATTTGATATTTTCCGTTCGCATTTTTTCTGTTCTCTTTACTTTTTTATACGTGGCTCGTATTTCATAATAATCCGTTTCTGAGTTGTCCAGGCCATCGTCAAACATTTTAGTTTAATTTGTTGATTAGTTACTTGTTTATTTTTTACATGGGAAACTTTTATGTTTTCCAGAAATAAACTGTGAAACTATAACAATTTTGTTATGTCCATCGTCCTTATCGTTCTTGATTCGAGTAATTTAGTTGCCGATTCGGGCTGTCAGAAATACTTTGCAAGTCTTTTGTTGCATTATGAATGACTTATAGAATTTAATAAAAAGGAAAGATCAGTTATCTGCTTATATCTTGGGGATCATGGGGTTAAAAAGTATGAATAAAAAATAGAATAAAACAAATTATAAATAAGAACAGTGAAATGTAATGAAAAATTGATAAATATCTTGGTTAAACGTAAGATACAAGTAAAATATCAATAATATAAAAAGGCGAAATGACTAATGTTGGTTTTTAGTGGATTACGTTAAAATAAAAATAAAAAATTAGTACGAGGCTCCTCTGCAGGATTTATTTTTCTTGGTCTAATATCCGGAAATACGAGTATTGTCCATAATAAATAATATTGACAAAAAAAATAGGAGGTAGCAGAGATAAAATTATCAAATTAAATATAAATACAATAAGTGAAAAGAGTGGTTTTCAAAAAAAAAAGAGTAGCTGTATGTAATAAGATGGAAGAGCTAGAAGAATATATCTAATATTCAATTGTAGAGAGGCATAATTGGAGACTCGAATACTAGAATTTGTAATTGAATGGACGAATCAGGTACCCAAAAAAAAATATTGAATTAGAAACCAACAAGAGAAAATTAAATGAAAATTGGTTAATTTTAACATCAAAAAGTGACATCAACCAAAAATTATGTATTCAATTGAAATATGATGAAAATAAGAGAGAATATTGCAAAATGCAGTAAATCTTAGAAGGGGATCAACAAATACTTACAAAAACAGAAAAAAAATTGATCTAGGTTTTTAAAGACATAATAAAGACCTCAAAATTGAGAAAACTGGCAAAAAAGAAATGCATAGAAAATAGCGACAAGAAGAATGTAGCGACAAGATGTAAATTATTAAAGGAAACGAAGAAAAATAGAACACAAGTAATTAAAATGAATGATCTGGCATAGATAGACAAAGTACGATTTAAAAAAAAAAAGAAAAATTGAAAAGTAAAAATATTTTATTTTGTTTTTGTTAAACAACTGATAAATTGAAAAGCTGAGGTAAAAGGCAACCAACTATTAAACAGAAAAAGATCTAAGTAAACAACTTACACAAAAACAGAAGGTTGTGGACAAGGATATTTTAGATATATTTACACTTCTCCACAAAATAAACACACCACTCATATTTTATCGGAAATCGTATATATAGTTTTAGGAATTATATGAAGAATTTATTCGGAATAACTGAAAAATGTTATACTTATAAACAATAACTATGCTTGATTTTTGCTCTTATATCTTTTTTTTGTCAAGATACAATAAAAATTCCAGCCAGGAACAAATGGCTGTAACAATATTCCCAGCGATTTAAATCATAAAAATTAATTTAAGATTTTAAAAAATGATAATTTTTTAAAGGAGCAAAAAGAAGACATACAAAAATGTAAAGGAGAAAGATTTGAAAATCTATAGATGAAAATTAAGGATTTGTTTTACAATTTACAATAAATGTTACTAAAAAAATTCAAATAGAAGGTTAAAGAATGGAAAAATATAAAAATATATTGATAATACACTGACCGGCAAAAAAAGTGGGACGCCAAAAAAATTTGTTTATATTTTATTGTATATGAATTTTTTCTTTTTCAAAGTTTATTTTATCTATTTTTCACATTTTTTCACCTTTTTCTTTTATTTGCTTGTTG